>PVIJ01006785.1:0-88444 GCA_004024925.1 Scalopus aquaticus
GCACTGTTCACAATAGCAAAGGTATGGAAGCAACCCAGATGTCCAAAAATAGATGATTGGATCCAGAAGATGTGGTACATATACACAATGGAATACTATTCAGCATGGAAAGAAGGTAAACACATGCAATTTGCAGCGACATGGATGGAATTAGAGGGGATCATACTCAGTGAAATAAGCCAGAAAGAAAGAGAAAAATATCGAATGGTTTCACTTATAACAGGACTATAGGGAGGCCGGGTGGGAGAGAGACAATCAGTTGGGGGGGAGGGGGGGAGGAGGGAGCCGGAGGGAGGGAAGGGAAAGGGCACAAAATGGAATAGAAAAGAACACAAGGGACCATGGAGATGGATCACGGGTGAATTGGTGGTGGGCTACCCAAGGGGAATGCAAAATGTAAAAGACATAAATAACAATAAAAATATATATTATAAAAAAAATACAACTATGTTAGAAAGAATTTACCCAAGTTTCTGCTGATAAGGTAGGGACCCACAGGTGCAAATTCAAGCACATTAGACCTTTTATATATTTGGATTTAACATTGGTATTTTTCTCTCTTTATGGGCAGGTGGCTGGCATGCAGTAATTTGTAATGAGGAGAAAAACATTTAGGGTTGTGAATATTATGTAATAATGTATATAAAGTATCATTCCCTGGGAGACACGTGTGTGGGACCAAATCATGGAGCTAGTGAGTGAATTCAACCAACAACCTGGATCCATATCATATCTAGTAGAATTCAAGAATTTTTGAAAACTCTAGGTTTCATAATTCATCTCTTATAAAATTACTTTATAGAAATCATGAAGAGGAAGATTTCTTTGAGGACCAGCTGAATGACTGTTAGGCCTACCATTTCAGTAATGTATTAAACACAGTATAAGAATTGAATATGTAAAAAGGAAAATGAAGGACATTTCAAAAGACATCACTACCACTAGAAAACTTTCTAGAGACCTTATATCTATCACAAAGAAATGAATCTAGGCCAGCACATAAGAACAAACAGCAGATGTTCAAAGATGAAAGATACCAGAATCTTGGGGAAAGGAGAATTCAACATCAACCATATATCAGGCTCGAGCTTGAGGCACTAGCCTTATGTTATTTAACCTCACATTGAAATTTAGATGAGTATCATTTTTGTTTCTATTTTATAGATGATGAAACTGAAAGCCAGAAAATTCAGTAACTAGTCCAAAATTAAACAAATGGTGACAAAACTAGAATTTAAAAATGCCTATTGCAATCTAAATCTGATATTTCCATTATGCCTTTTCCCCCCTCCGTGAAAATTCAAAGGTGTTTTGTAGCAATTATTGTCCACTCCCAGTTTCACTAGAGATGTTATAAAAAATACTATTATTTTAGGTAGTAATAAGTTCTGTGTAGAAAATGAGTAGAATACTCTGATAACAGTGATTGCAGGATGAAGAGGAGGGACATCAACCAGGGACAACCTCTCCAAGGAAGAAACATCTGAACTACAACATTTAGAAATGGTCAGTTGTTGGAAGGTCTAGGGAGAAACAAAGAAAAATATTCCAAGGAAGGGCAGTTTCACTGTGCTTGAGAGCTAGAGACAAAGCCACTCTTTGGATAGTAATTGAATATGGAAGAGTGTGATAAGACATAAAGAACAGTAGACCAGCTTTTGTAAACTATGAGGATTTTAAATGTTACAGTGTTATAGAAAGTCATGGGAAGACTTTGAGCAAGAAGTGTTAAGGTTTAATTCACATGAGAAATATAAAATTCTTAATATTGTGATTAAACTGCAGAGTGCAAATATGAAGGCAGGGAAACCAGTTAGAGGACAATCTCAGATGTCTGTTCTGGAGTAGAGTGAGTCACTGGTAAGTTGTACTTGGACTGGAATAGTCTTGGCAAAGCATTTTCAAAGTATAGCTGATAAGAGCTGCTAATGGATTCCATACAGGTAATGAGATAGATAAATCAAGACTCTTAAATTTGGGGCCTGAGAACTTAAGTAAATGCTATTTCTCTTATGTTAGATGGGGATGATTGAAGAAGAGAGCAATTTTGAAGACAGTGGGGGAGGCAGTGAAGAGATGGGAACATTTTTGGATGTTTTAAGTTTAAGGTACTTAGTCAATATCCTAAGAAAGTTATCAAGCAGGCGTTTGCCTACAGGAGCCTGGAGTTCATTCTTTTTCACACTCTTAAAAATAAGTATTTCTATTCTCTCCGTGGACCCTCCAGTCAATGGGAGAGATAAAAGGAGATAAAAGATTGCGAGCCTAACATCCATTGTGATACTCCCTGTACCAGAGAGATAATGAGATGCCTCCCACATCACATGAAAGACTTTTACAACACTGTAGCTCATGTCTGTGCCTAGAGCATGCCAACAAAGAACAAGAACAACAAAGAACATCAGTACTTTCTTATACTTGCTTAGGCTAAGTCAGCGCTGGCCATTAAAAAAGAAAAAGCCGAGCTTCCCCGGTGGCGCAGCGGTTAGGCGCTGCGCTGTGGAGCTCTCGGCAGCGGCAAAGCGAGTTCGAAGCCCAACTGGGGAGATTCCCACATGGCTCAGCAGACCTCTCCTGCCTCCCCCGCTGCTCCCCTCAGCAGTGTGCCTCCATCCATCTGCCTGTTCTGCTCCCCACTCTGTCTCTGGTGAACCCTCTCACCACCCCACACCTCTGGTCTGTACCCCAGCTTGTATGCATAAATTTTTTTTTAAAAAAGCCTAGCATATCTTTTGCCAACAGGTAAGCCTTCAATTTAACATGCCTTCCAATAGAGATGTGCATTTGACCAGATGGCTCTCACTCTGTAGCACAGGCAGTCAAGAGAAAAACTGTTTGGGAATCAGAAGTGGATCTGCATTTTTTTTTTCAGTATGTATGATATAGGACAAATACTCTAAGGTGAGCTTTACTTAACTCATGTACAAAATGGAGATATTTATAATATTTAAATGGTTGTTATAAAGGTTAAATTATATAATCCATGTAAAGTCTTAACGTGCTTAGTAAATGTTGATTCTATTTTATCTCTAACATTCTGTTGGGTCAAGTTAAATGTAATTGTTAGTATTTGATCATTTTTTACTAGCAAAAGAGCAGCTGTGTTTTGTTTAAAAACAATAAAAATTAAAAAAAATATAAGTCCATTTCACCTGGCAATGGCAGAAACAAATTAAGGCTGTATTCCACTACTCGAACCATGTAGACACCAGCCCTCTCCCCAAATTGGGATTAAGCTTTGGGGTGTTGGTAATGAAATTACAGAATGTTTCTATCAAACATTTAAGTCCATAATCCAGACAGGAGAAAAAGAAGCACATCTATTTCCTAGTAACAAGTAGTACCTACCTGAGAGACCAGGCTAAAATATAGATTATGAGGAGAGAGAGGGAAAAAGCCTACTAGGAGCGCAGAAATCAAACATTATAGATAAGAAGTACCTTCCAATACCAGGTCAGTGATTCAGTAACTTTTTACTCTTGTTCTGAGAAACCTAACTGCTTGCTTTCAATGACCAGCATATGGTGCATGCAAGCTATGTATTTTTAAACTACTCTAAAAATTTGCAACGTTCTAGATGTCCAGAAAAAAATGTAAAAACAGCACACATAAATCTTGTATAACCCACACCCAGTTCTGTTATTAATATTAGTATGATATGTTTTTATAATTAATGTACAAATGTTGACAAATATAATTAATGTACGAATGTTGACAAAGTTCACACTTTATTGGTATTTTCCTAGCTTTTACCTAAAGTCTTTTGTCTATTTTAGGAGCCCATCTTAGTTAAGGCATTACATTCAGCCGTAATATCTCCATATATTCCTGGCTGTAACAGTCTCTCAGATTTTCCTTGTTTTTGATTATCTTGGAAGTGTTGAAGATTATCAGTCAACTATTCTGCAAAAAAAAAAGTGTTGTAATTGCAATATGACAGATAATTTTTCTAATGATTAGTCTGAGATTATTGGAATGAGAGGAAAAACACAGGAGTAAAAATATCATTTCCATCACATCATCTCAAGGGTACATATTATCAACATGACATATCACTGTTGATGTTGACCTTGATCATTTAACTCACATGGTATTATTAGAGTTTTCCACTCTAAAATTACTCTTTCTCTATCCACACTAGACTCTTTGAAAGGAAGTGGTTATATGCAGATCCCACTTAAGGAGAGGGGCGTTATATACCCACCTCCTTAGTGAAGGAATGTCCACATAAATTACTTGGAATTTTTCTTCATGGAAGATTTTCTCTTTCCACATTTATTTATGTATCTAATCAATTTTTGTATCAATATTGATTTATAAATACTTATTTTTACTTTGAGTTATAATACATTACTATTTTATTTATTTAGCTACTCAAATTATTCCAGCTTTGGCCAATACAAGATCTTTTAGTCGGTTCCAATGTCCCTTTGATATATAACCCTATCATTGTGGGGATTGTTTTACTTTTTGAGCAATCCCTTATTTTTTTGGTATTATAGAATGCTCCAGACTCATCTTGCATATTTCCTGCCATAGTCCTGTATATATACCTAACTTATTATACTTGGAAATTTACATCTACAAAAAATCTGCCCCCAAAAGTTTATAACAACATTATTCTTAACTGACAAGAATTGGGAGTATCCAAGATGGTCATCAATAAGTGAATGGATAAAACAAGCCATGGTACAATGGGATATTATTCAGAAATAAAGTGAGTTATGAAATGGCATAGACAAATCTTAAAAAATATTGCTACTTGAACATGGTCTGTCTAAAAATGCTGTATATTGCATGATTCTAATTATAGGACTTTTTGTAACTATCAAAATTATAGTGATGATAAAAATATCAATAGTTGCCAGGGATCCAGGGGGAGAGAGAATGGACTAGGTGAAGCACAAGGATTTTTTTTTATGGCAGTGAAATTCTTCTATTTGAAAATGTAAATAGACATTTCCATAAAATCCTTATAGCACAAAGAGTAAAACTTAATGTGTACAAATTATAGAACATTATCTAGGAAGTCAGAATATTCCAGGTTGGAATTCAGAATGTAACAAATGAATCTAAATATATTATAAGTAAATGAAACAATCTCACTAAAAGGGGGTTAGAGGAAGGTTGCTGACCTAAGTAACTTTGAAAACAAATGAAGACTGTAAAACTAAAGGCAAAAGAAACTATTCATAAGCACTGAACTCCTGGTGACACAGTTTTGTTTTCTGCCAGTGAGGACATAGGTTATCAATTCTGACACTGCTATTTATGTGTACTGGAACTGAAAAATAAATAAATGGATCATGGTTGAAGCCAAATTTCTCACTGTTGGAGTGGGAGGTTATAAATAAAGGGGGGAGGGGGATTAAAACGATGACCGATGACAATAGACTAGAACAGAAGGTATCAATATAAATTCATGCTTAGCATAGTAAGTAGATAGTAAATATAGAAATATTTTGTAAATATGTGTAGATACATGATTAGTTTATACACATACATTTCCTGTCAACTGAGATGGCCAACAAGCAGTGATATTCTAGTAGTAATAAACACATCGATTGCCCAGATAGGTGTTTCTGATAGTATCCTCCAATGAAAGGAACCAGGACTCCCTGAAGAAGTGGATTATTCTAGGCATTTTTAAAATCATAGATGCACAGAAACATTATTCATGTTTCATGGTTAATGAATCCTTAGAGCTCTTTGGTCCATGACCCCTTTCTTGCTGATTGTGTGTCCTTAGGAAAGGCACAATTGTTCCTAAGATTGGTTTTCTAATCATTCAAATTGGAACACTGAAAGCACTTAACTTACATAGTTGCTATATAGGTTAAATACATGTGTAATATTTTTCTAGAAAAAACAATCTGTTACATGGTAAGCATTCCATCATTGTAAACATTTCATAAGTTCTTCAAGTAAAACGCAAAGGGAAATGTGGAGACATACAGAAAACAGGATAAAATTAACCTATTTTCAAGAGGGTAAATGTCTTCAGTGTCTTTACTTAGTCAGAGCAATATAACACCCACACTAGACTAGAAGAGAATGCAGGGTAAGCAACAGAACTAAGCGTTGGGTTAATATGGTAAAGTAGACAATGGATTGAGTGTTGGGAGGCCTGGTTAAATAGGATTTAACTTCACTCTCTTTTTCTTCTTTTGAACTTATCTTGGAGAACACTGTGATGAGGTGAGATAAATGGAGTAAGGAAGAATAGAGATACATTTGTGTGGGAGGAGCATTTGCAAAATCATAAATAGGACAAAGAAGAACATGTAGAGAAAACGAATGATGGTGTGAGAAGGAGGCCAAGGATGGAGTAAATATCAGAAAGGGAAAATCCCAGTTACCTGTTCCAATTGAGAAGATATAGATAAGTCTGACATAGTTTAACAGAATAATTTAATAGCGAGGAGAAAAGTCAATGATTGATGGCCTGAAATATTTACTTTGCATATATTAGCTTTGAAAAAATTATGGAACAGCTTAATCTGAACTAAATATTTCATAATCCTTTCTTAGAGACATTTCTTTTGAAAAAAATTCAAAGCAATTTAAATAGAGTTCGATGGTGGAGAGGAAGTCCCATCTATTCTTTCACAGAAACACTGAATTAATAATACACAAACCAGAAGGCCTTTATGACAATTCCATAAACCCGTTAAGTTGCAGTACCCGAGGCAAGCACAAAGCAGAGAAAAGTTACATGGAAGTAGATAAAAAGAGTTGTTTCACTTTATCTGTGATAGTCCTTTCTCCAAGCCAGGAGAGTTCACCTTAACTTACAGATGCTCCTTTTGTGAGTGGGAGGAAAAGAAGAGTAGAACATATATCTAATGTTACAGCTTTTCAGACGGCTGCTGAGGACTGGTTTCTTTTTTGCTTGACTAAAAGTGCTAACAAGGTCAAAATAGTTGAAATGGCTAAGGGCGACTGGAAGCAAGGGAGAGTGGAGGCAATGCTACACCAGAAATGCACAGAAAGAGGCTGGCACGACTTGATATAGCTGTGGAATATACACAGCTGAGGGCTTTGCTTCAGCCACAGAGTGAATAATCTCTCTCTATATATCTATATCTATACCTATAGGTATACCTATATCTAGTAGTAGTATATACCTATATCTATACCTATATACCTATAGGTATACCTATATCTAGTAGTAGTGTATACTTATATCTATACCTATATACCTATATACCTATACCTATAGATATACCTATATCTAGTAGTAGTATATACCTATATCTAGATCATAACCTATAAGTATACCTATGCCTATAGATATATAGTTGTCTATGTAGGAAATAGTACGTGATTCCACTTACATGAGACATTCCAAGTAATGAAACTCATAGAAACTGAAAGTTTATTAGTGGCTTCCAGGGGCTCAGGAAGGGGACAATGGGGTGTTATTGTTCAGTGGATTTCAGTCATGCAAGAAAATTCTAGAGATCTGTTGTATAGAAATATACATATAGTTAGTAATAGTATAACAGATTTTTAAGTTGTTAACAGGACAGTTCCAATAATAATGGAAAAATTGGGTATTTACAAAAAATCAAGAGAAATATTGCTGTCAGTATAAGCCTTCCAAACCCTTCAGTAAAATGTGTCTTTTTCTAAAAACAATTCCATAAATGTATTAAACAGTTAATTTTATGAGATATGCTTGACTAGTTACTTCAGAATCATTGGTAAATTCCATGCTTAAGCGTTGCAAAGTGATTGACTATGATAAATAAAGCTTAGACTAATTTTCCAACATATGGGTTCCATGTGTGTGTTCCTAAGCCAGAAGGCTTTAATTTTCTTTGCACTTGTTACTGTTTAGTTAGCTTTTCAGGATAAATGCCAAAGCTGTGTGGACACTTTGTAGGCTCTGATGAAACATAATTAGATAGCAATAGCTTTACAAAATCCTTCTTTATTATATTCACCACAGTGAACACATTATAGAATTGTTGCACCCTGTAATATACTGCTCAAGACTCTTATCAATGAAAGAATTTTTATTCCAGGAACTCTTTAAAAATGCACTATATATTCCAAAGAAGGCATATGTAAATGAAGTGTCACCAAATCTAGCATATACTAGTAATGAAAGAGAGGTATTACAGGGATAAACTCATGCATTCCATGACTTAGAATGGTGATTGTTGTCTATGTTCTTATATGTTTACAAAGTAAAGTCAGGCATGATGTCCAAACAGCACTGATAATACCATATTTGATCACCTCGATTCTGTCCCCAAGTCCAAGGTGAATAGGCCCCATTGACTACTACCTAATGATGTTCTTGAAAAATCCTTTCAAGGAGGGATGTTCAGCACGATCCCTATCCTAATAAACAGCACTTATCATATAATTTGTTGTCTGAGTTCCTAGGGTAAGAATAGAGAAGATACTGTGAACATACCTGTGGTAAAATCAAATATATTTGATGCCACTGGGAAAGGGTGCTCGCCTTCAAACACATACAGGGAAAAAAATGAACCATGTACCCACTGCAAACCATAGGTGTTTGTATTGGATGTGACAGTTTTTGAAAATTTTCCCCCAGAGTTCCTAGCTGTCCATCTCCTCAGATAATTTAAGACACATTAAGTCAAAGACTGAATATGAGTTGTAAACCCATCTGCAGAAGTAGTGGAGATAGATGAAGGAAATGGGAAGAGAATGCAATTTTGTACAGAGCTAGCAAATGCATAAGATGAAACACTGTCTGCAAATGAACTCACCACATGACATAAACTGGTTTCCTGATTGTCTCCCGATCTCCCATCTGCCAGTATTTCCCCCAAACCCAATCCTTCTAAGACAGCTAACACTGGTCAACAGTGAGATCATAACTGACTTAAAAAGGCCCTAATCTGTACTGTCTTGGTGTGCTGAGCATGAATATAACCCTGAAAATTTTTTACTAGCTCTCATTTTGAAGGTATTTCATATGATTCATTTTATATGTTTCACCATGTAAATTCATCCAGTAGGACTGCAACAACATCCTAAGTCAGCCTAGAATGATGTCATATTGCATCGCATTGCATAATACCATCATGCACACATCATCCAGAGTGGATTGCATCATTTTCTGATGCAATGCAATACTACTGCCAGGCAGCTGCTGAAGTAAGCTGATGTCAGCAGTGCGCTACAGAAAGCCCTGCCGGAAAGGTTGAGCATTGAAAATATTTCAGACTTTGTGCGAGACAGTTTAAGCTACTGTTCCATAGAACTGTTATTATTTTATCCATTTAGGCACAATACAGAACAGTAATGCCTTGAAAGTGCATAAATAGCATGGACAATTTCTCCTCTATTTGTGGGGAAGTGACATTTGGCAACTAGAAGAAAAGTATCACTTCTCAAATGAAGAAGGCTTATCATCTTTACTTCGGATGCAAGGTTGGTGGCCAAGACAAGCCTTGAGTCCTGCATATATGCTGTGCTACATGTACAACACAGCTTTCACAATGGTTAAATGGCAAAAGACCATCAATGCTGTTTGCAGTCCCCATGGTGTGGAGAGAGCCAAGCAACCACATAAAAGACTGTTACTTCTGCTTGGTTCCTCCTCTTTCCAGTGGAATAAGGAAGCCAAAGAGGTCGAGAATAGTCTACCCAAACAATCCATCTGCATTATGACCGGTTCAACAACTTGTTGCAGGGTGATGCAAAACAAGCATGGAATGCTTTTCACCTAGTGTCTATAAACTTTCTTGAGAATGTTTGGGCAGAAAACTACAAGGAACTAGTAGAAGACATGTTGATGCAGTATCAGAAACTTGGCTGCAATATGTCTCTAAAGATCCACTTCCTTCATTCCCATCTGGATTTCTTCCCTGAAAACTGTGGTATGGTTAGTGATGAACATGGCGAACGTTTTCATCAAGATATCGCATCAATGGAACAAAGATACCAGGGAAAATGGCCCACTACCATGCTGGCTGACTACTGCTGGACACCCCCCAGAGATGCTCCTGAACAGCTGTACAAGAGACAAGCGAAGAAATCTAAGAAGTAGTCTATGACTTGATTTTTTACAGGTATTAACCGTAGGCCTATTACTATTGGCATGCATTTTGTGATGTAAACATCCATTTCTTGCAGATTACAAAAAATCTAGAGCCAAAATTAGAATTTGACTGTCATATTCGTGTTGAGCACATACAAATTGATAGGAAATGACTAGTTTTATTTCAGTGATATGAGTTTTGTAAAAATTTGTTGACCAGTGTAATTAATGAAATTTGAGTTAAAAGACTTAGAGAGTTAAGCTATCTATTAAACAATAATCATTCCCATACATTTTAATCAGCCAGGAGTAAAGACAATATGGCTAGATTTTCCAGGACAAGCAGCACAAAGTTAGGGTGCCATTTAAAGGTGCATACATTATAATTTTCTTCAGGAGAATCCTCACCCATGACCCTTCTTTGGGCATTTCTGCAGAACCCAGCGTTCATGCGGTCCGGCCTCAATGTTCATGGCTTAGATTTGATCTTTAAGCTTTCTGGGGAGCATACTCATATTCAGTGATTCCCCACTTATGACCCCACAGAGCAATCAGTGGTAATGTGTTTAATAGGTATTCAGTCATTTGTTCAAACATGTATAACTTTGTAGTGAATAAATACATATATATATATTTAAAACATTATTAAGGTCACCGTAGTTATTTATCAATATGTATTTTCTTAATTGACATATCCCTAAAACAAAATTACTGCTATGAATTTATGAATGTTTATAGTAAAACGTGTTTTAAGTGAAAAACAGTAATACCCATTTAAATAATTTCTGTAGGCACAATTAAAATATAAAAGATTAAAAATTCTCATGCTTCATTAATGTTCTACTTACTAAAACAGTATTTCATACAAATACAGTCCAGTACAAACCAATGAACCATTATTTACTGATTGATATATTAAGATTTGAACTTCAAATGAAGAAACAAGTGTCCAGGCTACACATAGATATTTTTCAAGCTTAGTTTTATGTTATGTTAAAACCTATCAAAACTCTCTCAAAATAGTAGAATGTGCCAATAAAATAACGGAAAATCAATGTAATGCCCTTGCTAACTACAATGAAAGATCACTAACTTCTTGGAATACCATTCAGCAGATAAAGGTAAGGTACCATCCATGCCTAACTGGTGAAGAATGCCATAATCAATTAGTAATATATTTAATGGCCATAGGAATGGGAAATAATGCATACCTGCAACATATTTCAATTTGCAGTCCATGTTTTAATGTGTGCTTGAATCGCTACTGTAGTTTCCTGAACTTCTGAATTGCAGTAGTTTCCAAACTGGTACTATTGCCCCAACCAATTCATCTTCTAAATTAACCTTCTTCTAAAACTGTGTTTATCGCATCACTTGGATGTTGATTATCATACAGCCTATATCAACCAAATAATTTAAATGATTTTGTAACCATATTTTGAACCCATCCTGTGTATCTAATCTATCAATATCACTCATTCAACTCATGTCTTTAATATCATGATCATCAGCCTCTCTACTATACTGCTCTCATTATTCTCTCCGTGCATTTGCTTTTGCTGTTTCTTCCCATTTGGAATGTCCCCTCCTCTCTATTTATGCTAATCCAACTTATCCATTATAGTGAGTTTCTTTATGTTGAAAATAATAGCTTAGCCAATTAATGTAAATAAAGCAGCAGGGAACTTATCATAAAGAAATATGTATACTAAAATTGTAACTTGGAAGCTCCAGTAACTAAATCTATGAAGTTATGGAAATTGGCTGTTCTATCTATTTACCTCTCATGGGCCTTTATATTTGTCTTTTTTTTTTTAACCTTTATCTTCACTCTGTGTATTTCTTCTTTCCTTTCTCTATGAAAAAAAGGCTTTTCTGCTTCTTCATGAGTTCTTCCCCCTTAAGTATATGCCCTGGAAATGGTCAACATGGTCTCTATATTAAGATACCCAATACTGACCATATTAATCCCTCAATATTTCCTTTTTTAATTGTATTGTTTTCTATTGAGATAATGTTGGCTTACAACACTGTATATGATTTAGGGGTACAGGCTCACAACCCTATCACACCCACCACTTAAGAACTCATAATGCTCCACCAGAGGCAGAGGGACCCTCCAGCCATTTGTTTCAGAGCCACCACCATCCCACTCTCGTACCCTAAATATACAGTCAGATTTCTAGCCTATGTTTTGTCTATTTCTCTGTTTTGTTTCTTTATGTTCCACATAGAAGTGAAGCCATCCAGTATTTGTTTTTCTCCTGCCTTACTTCATTTAGCATAATCCCATTCAGTTCCATCATGTTATCACAAGTGGCAGAATTTCATCTGCTTTTTATAGCCGAATAGTATTCCATCACATATATGTGTGTGTGCATCTCACATCTTCTTAATCCACTCACCAACAAAAAACACACCATCCCTTTCTTTCACCTCAGCATTTATGTGAAAATTCAGAGACTGAGAATCACCAGGCTACATTATAAATCACTAAACAATCTATGGATTGATCTCAAGTCAAATAGTCAACCACGAGACTGGGCAGATTGAGTGGATATGTAATACAAAATATGGTGGCAGAGGTTATGGATGGATTAGATTCTCTTACAGGTATGATGGCAAGCAGACACTCGGATTGAAATAGTCAGTTCTCCTTCCTTTCACTATCTGTTCAAATACACTTCATCTATGAAGCATTTTCAACTGTGAGAGATGTGATGCTAATCTCGCTTCTGGGAATTTAAATACTATTATAATCAATACCATTTATTAGGTTTTATAATATATATCCATAAATTATTCTTAATCAAAATCTAGTCTCATATACCCAATAAATTTTAATAGAAACTAAGGACAGGAACCATGTCATAGATACTGTTTTGTTTTGATTTAGTTTTGTAATTATTCTCAAAATCTAATGCAATAGTGGGTACTCAGAAAATACACAATAAAATTGTTGATATTAAAGGGTGGAACTTAAAATGTAATTGAGTTCTCAGCCTTTTTATTTTTTTCTCCCTTGGGAAATTACAAATGTCAGTTCAAAGAATACTGAAACTTCCATTTGAAGAGATTTCTCCTGGGGTTAATTTATATCATATCATGTGAAATGACTTGTGTTTTTATTTAGACAGTCTAATTCCAAAGCTAGTGACATGATTAATTTAGTGGCATAAAGAAGCAAGACCCCATAGTTTGCATTTTAGAAGGTTCTTTTCTATTATATAGTTTGATAATAGAATGATTACATTGTTATGTAGAAGTACACATTCTACTATTTATCTTGTACTTCATTCCAGCTTAAAAAGATTAATTCAAACTTACTCACATCTGAAGTGTGATCCAGATTTCTAAAGTGAACAGATATGGTTGTGTGTGTGTGCCTGCATGTGTTTATTATAAAGTGAAAAGACACACAATCTCAACCTTAAGTTCTATAACTTTTGGCATGTCAACCCACTTATTTCTTGATTCTTTTGATTAAGAAAATAAAGAAAGCAATGCTATTGAAATATTCCACATATAAGAAAATTACTCAAAATTTTAAATCTCTAGAACAAATCTCTTCCCTGTATTCCAAACCAGCATATCTATTTAGTTTTAATCTTTTTCTATGCCTCCATGCCACCTCAAAACAAATTCAGAATACTCTTTTTGCCTCCCCAACTTAGACCTATTCATGTTTCCTTTATGACCCTAAATGATAACACCATTCCATTCAGTTCAGCACTCTTTCCTTCACCCCATATTATTCTTTTCATCAATAAATCCACTTAAATATCTACAATCAATCTACATGTTTCTATTTCTTTTCTGTAGTCTATGCTTCCATGTTCTCTTGCCCTAAAAAGCATCAACTTATTAATTGCTATAATTCTCATTTATTTTGCTGTCCCTCCAGCATGTTTCCCACACTCAGATGAGGTGTTTGAAAGAAAATCTGATAATGTACTTCTCTTGCTTAAAAAATCTTTAGTGACTTACATTAATTCCTAGGGTAAACACAAAATCATTAATATGCTCATCAAGACTTCACATGGCCCCATCCCTAAGTATATCTACATTCTCATTTGAATCATGCTATCTCTTATTTTATCTTTGCTAAACAAACTTGCCTTCTTCTAGGCCCTCCTATTAACCATATTTCTTCTTAATTGGTGGTACCAAAGGCTATTTCTCTTTTCTTCAAGTTAATTTCTAATGATCCATCATATCTCAGCTCAAATGTCATTTTTGAGCCGCTCAGACTGAGTTCTCATCAAATGAATTTAAAGCATTATATAATCCTTGGCATTTATCTCATTTGTAATTTTACATTTATCAATGTGATCCTTTGATTAATATCTAGTTGCCTCAGTTTACCAGCCTAGAACTCCATAAGGACAAGGGACATGCATGTTTATGCTCTCTACAGTATATTCAATGTATAGCATAATGCTATACTTGCAAGTAATGCTATACTTGCATTTTAGGTGCCAGATGAATAGTTTATTGAATGAATTGACAAACTGCTGTTCTAATTTGAGGTTTTATAGTGTGTCCTAAAAACTCAAGGCCTTAAGCATAAAAAGATTTAAGACTTAAAAATGAAAAAGTTACAATGTATCAATTTCATGTGTCAACTTGGCCACAGTGGTCACTTAAGATATTTGATCAAACATTATTCTGGATATGTGTCTGTGATTTTTGGATAAGAGTAACATGAAATTTGTGGAGCTGGAGAAAGCAGATTACATTCCATAATGTGGGTGGGTCACTATATCCCATAAGTAATAAAAATGACCATATTTTTCTGACTTTTATTAAGCATGGATGTAATTCCCACAGACTTCTCCTGAGTTTTGTGCCAGTTTTCTGTTTACCCCAATATGCAAATTTGGGGAGAAAGAAAGGACAGCAGAAAGAAGCAGTTAGTCTTCATTCATTTGTAATACTATGTGGTAGAAAGATAACCCAACTATAACATCTCCTCACTGTTCCTGAGCTTCAAGCAACTCTAATGTTCTGAAGTTCTTTATAATAGTCTTTCCTTAGCTATCTCATTACTTGGTATCTAGTCAATTCAAACACAGACTTCTTTTTCTTTTCTTTGGCTTACTGTATCACTTTATTTTCCTCACAGAAAACATAAATAGCAGTTTTGCCTAGGTTCTTTAAAAAATGTTTTTTGCTTAGCATAATTCCCTATATCTCCATGTCCCTTTTCCTACCCTTTACCTCTTAACCTAAGAACCCTCAGGATATTTACTGATGACCATTGGTTTTTTTGAAGTGTTTTTATGATCAAATTGTATGCTATGTAAATTTCAGTATTTGTTTTTATCATTCTAGCTTACACATAATTCAGTTTCCCTCCATTTTGTCTACAATGATTGGATCCTTTCTCAAGGTTGTATAATACTCCACAGTGTGAATATACCTAATCCTCTAGGTCCAATCATCCATCAGTGGACATTTAGGCTGGTTCTAAGTTGTAGCTGTTGTAAATAATGTTGTTATGAACATTGTGGAACACATGGATTTTGTCTTGATGTTTTCATATTGTTTGGATACATACCCAAGAATGGGAGTGCTAGGTTGTGTGGCATATCCATTTTTAGATATTTAACATAAATCCAAATTGCTTACCATATGGCTGCACCACTTTACATTTCCACCAACAGTGTAACAACATTCCGTTTTCCTTGCTTCTTCTCCACCCATTTCTTTGAAAAATATTGCTGGTATTTTGATGGAATTTTGTAAAATTTCTATGTCATTTAATGTAAATCATCATTTTGATTATATTGATTCTCCCCATCCATGAACATGAAATATCCTTCCTGCTCCTTATGCTGTTATCTAAGTCAGATCTTGTAGTTCTTATTGTATGGGTTTTCCCTTCTTAGTTAGGTTGATTCTGAGGTAGTTAATTCTTTTTGAGGCAATCATAAATGGAGTTAATTTCTCAATTTCCTTTGCATTTTGTCCTAGGCACATGGTGGTAGGCCGAATATCGTTTTTCAACCCTGAGATGCCTATACCCTAATACCTAGAACTTGTGAATATTTTAGTAGGCAAAAAGTAGTTGAGGCTGAAGATGTAACTAAGTTTGCTAATCAAGTGACCTTGAAAAAAATTATCCTGGATTATCTGTATAGATCCAAAGTTATCATAAGTGTCCATAAAAGTGGAAGAGAAGTTTAAAAGGAATCAGAGAAAGAGATGTGACAATGAAAGAAAGACAGAGAGATATGATGTGAGGGCTTGATTTACTTTTGGTAGCTTAGAAGGTGAAGGAAGAAGAACATTACTAAAGAATGTGGGAAGCATATAGAAGCTAAAAAAACCAAGGAAACAGATTTTTCTCCTAGAACCTCTAAAGAAATGCAATGCTAATATTAGGACAGCAATGCATGTGTCAGATTTCTCTGACTATGAACTATCAGATAATAAATGTGTGTTGTTTTAAATAATTAATAATAAAAGGATGATGATGATAACAACAATAATAAATATAACACAGATTATTTGGATTAAATTTGTTTCTATTGTACACTAAACTGTTTTATTAGTCTAAAACTTTTGCAGATGAAAAATATGACTGAGTCTAAAAATGACAGATTAAGATAACATCAAGTCATTCAAACAAATCTATCTTTTCCAACAACTTTTACAAAACAAGATTTTTTTTAAAAAGCATTTATTTATGCATAGACGAACTGGGGTGTAGGCCAGAGGTGTGGCGGGGTGGGGGGAGGAGTGAAAGGATTCACCAGAGACAGAATGTGGGGCAGAATAGGCAGATCTACTGAAATACACTGGTGAGGGGAACAGCAGGTGAGACAGGAGAGATCTGCTGTGCTATGTGGGTCAGCTCCCTGGCTGGAGATGGAACTTGTGCCTGCCAATAGCTTGATAGTACTGAGACTTTAACCCCTGCACCACTGGGGAGGCCCACAAAACAAGATTAACATATATCCATTAACTCCAAAAGTTATATTAATAGACTACTGGTCTAACCCCCAATAGAAGAAAAACACATCACCAGTTATTTCTCTACATTCTGGCATTCTCATGCTAAAACGAAAAGAAACATTTATATAAAATCTTTAGAAGTACTAGGCCCATGAATATCTTAATCTTGCTTTGGTAATCAATTTAAACTTCCTTTTTACAAATGAAAATAAATATTTGGCAAAAATATATTTTTAAGGTCCAATTGTCAACATGAATACCTTGGGTATACATTTTCAATCCACTGATTAACTGAGTTTTCCTTTTTAAATTTCTGATATCAATTTAGAAATGGACTAAGTATTACTTTTGTGATTGCTTATAGAAACATTTTCAATTGTCACTACTGTCATATGCTAAACTGTATTTCAATTTACCAGATTATAAGCCCCAGCATACAACTCAGGTATCTAGATTATATTATACTAAAAATAAAGATAGTTAGAAAAACTCCCAGAGATGAATTCATTAAGAATACTCACTCTTCTTTTGTTTGACACAGCATGGGAATAATCATGGTTATATCTAGAGACCAATGCCAAATAATACGAAATTTTATATTTCACCAAACATCTAATTGATAATGAAGTATATGTGTAACATGGATAAGCTTGCCAATTCTCTGATTAATCAAAAGTCAGAAGTCTTGTCACTTCAGACTCTTCCTGAACTCTGCAGAGAGGAAGGCTAATTAAGTATGCTTGAGTAAGTTGAGACTAATCTAAAATTCAAGGTCAAGATAGAGAAAATAACTTACAACTGCTTCCATCAAAGCCACCACTATCAGTACCTTCACGGACCTTATTTTCTATGTTGACTATCTGTTTCTCAAGTTCTTTCTCCTCTCAGTTTAGGATTCCTACCTGTATTTACTTCAACTTGGGATTATGGCTTCAATATCTTTATCTGATGCTTACTAAACCGTGATTTCTAACTTTTCTCAATAGCCTGGTCCTTTGACCCATTCTTGATTATGCTTTTTGCTTTGTGATTTGATGTTGGTGTTCTTTATACCAAGGAGGAGGGTACTACTCAGCTATTTAAAATGATGAAATGGTGCCTTTTAGGACAAAATGGAGATCTCGAGGCGGTTATGCTAAGTGAAATATGTCAAAAAGTGGTACCAGTGGTTTCTTTTTTTGGACTATACATATAACCAAAGAAAACAAACTGACAAAACACAACAAAAATAACTCTTAAACTCTGTGAAAAACAATTGCTTATGAGGGAGGATGAGGGAGAGAGAAGGGAGGTTAAGAGAGGGAACCTGATTAGGTTCTGGCTTTAGAGCTTTGGTGGAGGGTGAGGAAAACAAGTGCACAAAAGAAAATGTGAAGTTGTATTCCCAAAGTTATATAGTTGTATAAATGATCGACAAATCAATAAAATTGAAAAATATCCTGGAATAGATAGTGATTACAATTACTGCCACAGTGGCTTGAAAGAATCTTACTTCACCATAGTCTTACTTCAAGTAGCTGCTGTTTTAGCAGGATCTCTTGAAGCCAACTGATGGTTATTAAGTAAAAAGTATATCCACCCCAGTTTATCCCAGGAGAGCAATGACTCTCTTTAGGATTGCAAACTCT
Source organism: Scalopus aquaticus (assembly GCA_004024925.1). Lineage (NCBI taxonomy): Eukaryota > Metazoa > Chordata > Mammalia > Eulipotyphla > Talpidae > Scalopus > Scalopus aquaticus. The sequence continues at coordinate 18,616 of PVIJ01006785.1, forward strand.
AAAATCATCTCTGAAAATGGGGCGTTGTTGCCTATTAGCACTCTACTTAAACACATTTTGTTCCATGTTTTATTGAACTATATAATTGATGAAGTCAGAAACAAATCTTTGGCACAGATAACAAAGGGAATTGTAGGAAATTCTTCATTGAATAGCCCTAAGATGCTTAGAGATTCCGCTATCTTTTAATAGAAAAATGTACTGTACTCTAGAGTGAACTGATAACATTCTGAATTTCCTACCAGCTTTCTGATTCTATTGTCCCATTTGTTTTGTCAATGAAAACAGCCTAGTGTATATAAATCACATTGCCAATGCTGTCGATTTTGGTATGCATAAGCATTATAATTCATTTCTCACCACAAATTGGAGGTGTGCAGAAAAACAAAATCAATGAAAAAACATTCAAGCAGATCTTCTGCTTATAAGGTAAAGGATCATTATTACAAAGAGCAAAGTATTTGTATCCAAGAGATTCATGCAACAAAACGTAGAATAAACTTAGGGTTTCTACAGAAAAACATATGAAGCACTATATCTTTCAAAGAGATAAGAAAAATAATATGATTTTTTTGAAATACAGTTTCCAAGATAACTAACAAAAATGTCAAAGACTACTTCTTGATTATTTTTAACTTAGTCATATTTTTTCTTTTACTCTGTTTTCAAAGATAAAACTTGCAAGCGAATTATAATTTTATGTGTGTATACAAACTGAAAAGCCCAAGGGCAAGTAACTATGTCATATTTACCTCTATCTTCACTTTAAATCAAATATATGACTCAATAAACGTAATGTCTGTTGAATAAAAAGATGAGCATTCAGCTGATAAAAAATAAAGGAAAACCATAATCGAGTCATTAATGACCTACCATACTCTCATTGCCATAAATATCTTGGGGGACATCAGAACACAATTTGATAATATTACCTCCAGCAAAAACTTTTCTTAGTCAGAATACCTTTGTTCATAAGAAACTTCTACCTCCATCCATGTATCACCGGTGTAGTTTCCCTGCATTTATACTAGTCCTAAATTTCTAAGATTAGTCCTCAGTGACTCAATCTATTTCTTTCAGATCCATTTGAGTTCATTCATTTCCTAATTTTGATTGTCCGGCTTCACCTCATTCTAACATAACCATGGTTATCTTGCAGCTACCAAAATCTAACACATTTTATGGGCACTGGAAATTAATGAAATTTTGGTGGGATAAGTATTCTGTTGACATCAAGCTATGTTTCAGAAACACATTTTTAGAGATTAAAGTCTGTGTGATATGATGCTTCAAAGGTTTTTTTTCCCTTAAATTAGTTCTTATGGTTGCATCATTCTTTGTCCAAACAGACCTGTACCTTGCTTTCCTTAATTCTTCACGCAGACCCCACTGCCTTTGTTTGGCTTCTGCTTCCAGATCCTGTATATCCACGGCAGACTCACCATTTTGCTTTTCTCAAAAATAGCTATGCAAACTTTAACACTGACCAGCTGGCCACTTTTCCTATCCCTAGGCAATTTCTGCTAACAATCCCCTGGTCCATTTCCTTCTATTGATGTTTATTCCTCCACAAAGGACACACAGATGGGCAGCTGAATGAAATGAGTTGGGATTTCTTTTTCACTCACCTGGAAGGAAGGGACTAGTCTTTCCAACTCTAAAATTTCTTGAAGTCTATGATTCCCTCAGCCATCCTTTTAGTGTCTGTGAGAGTTGAAAACTGTCATATTTCTCAGGAAAACTGCAAAAGGAATGACAACAGGAAGGTTACTGGGAGACGTGAATGGCTGCTTTTTCAACTCTCATGCTTTGGAGCTTTTATCATGAACCTAAAAGCCATAAAGACAAAGAGAACAACAATTGCACATAAATCGAGAGACATAAAAGCCAGACTGAATTGTAGCTTCTAGTTCCCTACGACCTTAGTTATGCAACATACACTTGCTGTAACTGGGCTTGGTGAGCCAGAAATTAAGACAAATGTCCTGTCAAGGAGTTAGAATATTTGAAATTGTAACTGTCTCTGCAAATCCAACTCCATGAGAAATATAGGACAGGTATTATTTGTCAAATGAGAAAATGGAAGCCTAGCAAGATTTAGTGGAAGGATACTAGGAAAAACATTCCCTGGGTGATAGAGCCCGCATATGCCATCTCCTAGGTTAGTGCTCTTTCAACTGTATGTTCAGTCTCTGCCTCCTCTGAACAGGTCCTTAAAAGTTAGAGAGCTAATGAACTCCCAGTCACATCTCTCCTTCAATATTCATTAAAATTCCTAAATCAAAAAAGTATAATTATATTATAGAAAAAACATCATGTGGGAAAAGTCATTACTCTAAAAGTTTCAATCAGCACTAATTATGCCTCAGATAAACTTCATGAGCTGTGATATTGCCACTGCACAAAGATACAATGAAAGTTGATGTAAAAGAAAAAGTTGATGTAAAAACTATTTGAATCAGAAAAAAAGGTGAATGAATATTTTAAAGAGCAGTTTATTACTTTCGCCACTTTCAACAACCTTTAATGATCTGCATGTTGCCTATGACTTTCTGAAAATCTGACTTTCCTGGTTCCTCTTGATGAGATTTTTTACACCATGATAAACATCTCTACTTAAACTTATCCTGACATTTGAAGAAACATACGATCTGACTGTGTGCAAGCAGCATGCTATTATAATGTTATCCTTGGGAATTACCTGGTTACCTGGGCAGGAGAGTGGATAGTCACATTACAGAACAAAGGAGGGTGTGTTTTGGAGGAATATCAGTGCAACAAAGACAAACATTAAAAGCAACCCTTGAAAGCTGACCATAAATCTGTGGCATCCAGAGGGGAAAAGGGAAGGTGAGGGTTGAGAACAGGTTTGCGGGGATTGGAGCGGGGAGCACAATGGACTATCAATAGACTCTGGTAAGGACTATGGCTGCTTTAGGTGGTAGGAGAGCTATGGTGACCATTGGGGGTGGGGGCAGGGGGAGGCTGGTATTCTACACTGTCAAAACACTAAGAAGGATGTGAAAACAACTGCACTTCAATTAAAAAAATAACCTTTCACTGAAAAAGATTGCTAATCCCTTGTTTAAGGAATGAAATCTCCCTGTCTATGAACCTATGCGGGACTACCTCCTCAGGACCTCAGTCTATAAATCAGACATACCAGAATGTTTCTTCTGGCTAAAAAACAAGACATGTGATTTGTATTTGATTAATAAGCTCTCTTGATTGTTTTAATTTGCCTATCAAGACTTTGTTAGAGTCCTTGGTAATATTTTTGAAACCACTAGGGAAAATGTACTTTTTCATTTCTTTTGCCCCTTAAAAATTTCATTTGAGCTTTCAAAATAAAACTGTTTTTCTCTAATTTTCATTATTTTAAGTGGGGAATGAAAATATTTCTGCACCTATTCTTTGAGGTGGCCTTCATCTCCTCCTCCAAAAGAAAATGAAACAATATTCACATTACTTCCCAGTTAAAAGGTGATATTTAGCCATGATCAAGAGAGGAATGTTCCTCTAATAAATATTTTTTCATACTTGTTTAAATGATTCATGCCCATCCAGATGTTTAGGACACACACTCAGGTCCACTGGACACTACTTCCTCAGGGAAATTCCACCCACCTGAGCCTTCATGTTACCTGGTCTTTCGAGAGCACTAGGGCGACACTTGCTTCTCAGTATTGGTTCAGACTTGTCAGAACCAATGCTACCCAGGTCAGCTGCAAGAACTAAGATGAGGTCTATGCTTTCTTTATTCTGTAGGAGCCCAAGCCCACTACTGGCTTCATAAAATATGCTGTTGTTTTCATTCCCCCAGTAAATAACTTTCAGAAGGATGCTACATTTGGTGATTTTTCCTAGTTATTTTCAGCAGCCACAAACAGTTGCTCTTTGCTCACCAGAGTTCTGCACAACCACCTCACACATTCCCTTCCAAAGGGAGCCATTTTAAGAGGACTAAAACCCCTACACCTAAAATCACTGCTTTTGGCAACTTCATGAACATGGAAGTCAGAGATTTAGCTCCAGAAATCATTAAAATCTTCTGAGAAATCACTTAATTTTAAAAACACTTGGAAAACAAGAATAAAATACATATGCTCAAAATCCCAGTTTCCAGTATTGATAACTTTTTTTTTAAGATTTATTTATTTATACATATAAGCTGGGGTGCAGACCAGAGGTGTGGGGTGGCGAGAGGGTTCACCAGAGACAGAGCGGAGAGCAGAACAGACGGATCAGAAATACACTGCTGAGGGGAGCAGCGGGCGAGGCAGGAGAGGTCCGCCGCACCATGTGGGATTCTCCCTGGCCGGGCATCGAACTCGCGTCGCCGCTGCCGACAGCTCCACAGAGCAGCGCTTAACCGCTGCACCACCAGGGAGGCCCTCCAGTATTGATAACTTTTAAGATTTAGCCAAGTTACCACTAATATAATTACAAACTGAAAAAGAATAGTGCCGAAATCACAACTAGATAAAGCCTCATAATGTAATCTCTTCATGTGTTTAATTCTAGAAAATCACTAGATTGTTTTTTTTTTTTGTACTTTTTCTAAGACTATATGAAAAGAAGCTCGATGGGGTACTTTATGTTAAGAGAAGTTTTCAGAAGTCTTTCCTTGGTACTCTTTTATTCCTAAACTGCCTCTACTATCACAAAAAATAAACAGGGAGAAATTGGGAAATTTGGTATCTTTTCTAATTAATTTTAAGTATCTTTGTGATAGAGGTGGTCAGCCTCGTCAAATTATTTTTTTATAAAATATAAAGCTAATTTCCATCCTAACCCCTAATGTGTGGAAATCCAGAGACCCAATGAACTTACTCTGCCTGTATTGAGCTGACATATTGATACAGGGCAGCAAGGGGCACTAAAACTGGCCAAGGACACTGCCCAAATAGCTTATTGGTCTCTGAGTTCTTCACCCGTAGCACAATTGTAAGACTACTCAGGCTCAGAATGCAACAATGGGACTTATTTAACAAACCAGGGAAAAACAGAGTCCCTGAGGCAAAAAAATGGCTTTTTACCTCATCAGAAGCAATGTCCAGTGTTTTCAAGTCCTACACAAAAAGGCAGCTAAAATGAGGTCTTCCCACCACTGAGGATGCAGAGCTCCTCTCCCGAACAATAGGCCATGTGTTTTAAGATGGCGTCTTCCTGCCTCTGCGGACATGCAGCAGCCAGACTGTAGGCCATGTTCCAACTCACAAGGATAACAAAAGACACCACAGGAGATGCTCCCAGAGCTGTCTTGATGCCCCAGCACAGGACCAGGCCAGCAACATTCAAAACAGCAGCTGCAACAACCAAACAGCCCGACAAACAGCTGCACTCACGAGTCCTGCTGGGGTCTCGGCCTTAACAGCTTTAGTCTCCCTGCAACTTGCAAAGCTTTTAAACTTTTCCTCACGAAGATAGGTGCAGCGCAGTGGGGTCCAAACTAACTGACCCCAAAGTTACTAAAGATCAAAAAAAAAAAAAAACTGCTCAATCCAGAACTCTGAATCCTCAAAGCTAAATGCTCCCTCTGCTCCTTCTGCAGTCCCATGTAATTCTTTTCACAGACTCCTCCCCAAACTGCGATACTTTTTAGCATTTTCCCTGGGGCTATTCATCCTTACCAGCAACACCTCCAGGGGGCACCACCTATAACAGGCTCTGGCCTCAGCCCCGGTTACAGTATCACTGCAAAAGGCTCATGGATACCAACAGTCAAATGAAAGTTGAAACTGAGCTTATATACAGCTAGATAAATTCCATACAACTGGCCATTTTACAGCAATACACTTCTGAGCACCATATGAATTCAAATAACTACTACCATACTGACCAGTTTGATATAATTCACCTCTCCTTTACCTCCTGAACCAGTTTTGGCAAATTACTTATTACTCTTCAAGGAAAAGCAAAGTCTCATGATTTTCAGTCTGAGTTTTTAAACACTACCTACCCATTTTTCTCTGCTTAGAGCAACCAGTGTCCCATTATTAGTAGCAGACACCATGAACACTTGTCATTTATGGAAATACAACCAATGTCTGGGGGTGACTGTGTTAAAGTGATACACAAACATAACATCTTGTCCTAACACATCACAAGATCTGCTTTCTGCCTTTTTCTATCAAACCAAATGCTAAAATAAACACAAGAGTTTGAGTACATCCTCTATTTCTATAGCAACCCAGCAAAACACAGCCATACAAGATCATAATGTCAAAATAAGAAAGAGAAATGTATAAAGGACTTGCGAAAGCGAATATTAATTCTGAAAATGATTAAAGGAAAATTATAACCACATTTAATCATTTTATTTGTCTACATATATTTGTTTAAAATCTAAAATTGCAACACAAAAGCCCATTTCAATGTTCAAGTTAATGAAAAACCAATTTTAAATATTTATACCGAGAATTTATTTGAAGTTATTTAATCTAAAACAGTTGTAACTTAGAGAAATATATAAGGAAACAGATGACATTTCTAACATAAACTTGATGCTTTACAGTTATGCATATGTCTAGTTAATGTGAATGATAGATTCAAACAATTTCATATTACCATAACAATAATGAATGAATCACAAGTTCATGGACTCACATAATTTCATTTTAATTAACTAATTAATTGATTGATTTTATTGAAGTAACATTGCAGTATAACATTATATAAGTTTTTGGTGTTCACTGTTGAAAATTAACATGTATATATACTACATTATGTGCACTCCTAGAAGTCCAATTCTATACATCACCATATCATTGACCTTTGCCTCGATTTACTCACTCTTCTTCTCCCTTCCTTTCAGGTAACTGCTAGTTGATCTTATAGTCTGAAAGTTTATTTTTGTTTTATCTGGTTCATCTTTTTGCTACTTTTCTTTAAATGCCACAAATTGATAGCGGGCAACAAAAGGCACTAAAACTGGCCAAGGACACTGCCCAAATAGTTTACCAGTCATTGTCTCAGTTCTCCACCCACAGGCACAATTGTAAGATTACTCAGGTTCAGAGAACAACAATAAGGGAATTTATTTAACAAACAAGGGAAAACAAGAGAGTCATTAAGGCCACAAATGGCCGCCTACCTCACCCCAAGCAGCGTCCAGTGTTTTAAAGTCCTCTATACAAAGGCTCCCAAGGTGGTGTCTTTCTGCCACTGAAGATGCAGAGCTCCTATCCTGATCAAAAGGCCACGCTCCCAAGATGGTGCCTTCCCGCCACTGAGGGTCTGGAGCGTGTGGCAGCCAGACTATAGACCAGGATACAATTCACAAAGATAGCAGAAGACACAACAGGAGATGCTCCCCAGAGCTACTGTGTTCACCAGCACAGCACCAGAAATGCAACACTCAAAACAGCAGCTGCGGCAGCCAAACGACTCGACGAACAGCTCACAATCAAGCAGCTCAGTGAGGCACTCAGGTCTTTCTTCACCTTTTCCTTCCAGGCTGTAACAGCAGCAAAGCTGGGAACAGTTTCAGTAGCTAGGCTACCTACAAAACCTCCAACTGTTCTTCTGAGGTTGGCTGTTGGAAGCTTCTCCACATCCTTCAGAGGCCCACAACCGCCTTCTGGATGATGGACATGGTGGGGGCAGAAATGGCTGGCCTGAGAATCGCTGAAGATCCGAAAAGCTGGAATCATGAAGGCTGAATCCTGGGGGCTGTTCTGCAGTCCCTTATATTTCTTTTCAGAGTCTCTACCCCCACTGACACTTCATTCGAATTTTCCCCGGGGCTATCCATCTTTACCTGCACACCCCTCCAGGGGGTACCACCTGTAACAGTCTGAATGAAGTTGTATGGTTTGATTTTTTCTTCTAACTTGTTTCACAAGTGTAATTCCATTTAGGTCCTTCCACGTTGTTGTAAATGGCAGGATTTCATCTCTATTTTTTATAGCGGAATAGTATTCCATTGAGAATATAGACCACATCTTTATCCATAATGTCAATCACTGGATATTTTTTTCCAGTTCTTGTATTGTGACTAGTACTAAAATAAGAATCCCATAAATTCTGGCATGTAAAATTAGTATTGTGTGTGTATGTGTGCATGTGTGCATATGTGTACAAAGATGGGTCAGATTTAAAAAATCATAAATGTCTCCATTTTCAAAGAAGAAATAGTTCTGGACAATGAAAAAATGCCCACATGAAAGAATTACTGATACATATACACTAGAGATAAAGAAATCCATACAGGCTAAGGCCAATTCTATCTTGGGAGACAGATAGGAGCTGCATAAACAGAAAGGCACAAATTAGTATTGTATGTTAAGTTTTCTAGTCTAGTGATTTCCTAGATTTTGTAAGAAATCCAATGGAGATCAAAATAAAGACAGGTGTGTACTCAATTGCAAATGTGAAATTAAAAAGACTAACAGGTTTCTTTCCTAGACACACTTCTCAGAGCTATAAAGAGACTTGAGGCAAAAAAAAATGCAATGTTCTTTATTGTTTTTCTCTTTTTAAGGATGTCTAATTCAAGCTCTGACATTCTGATGCTTCTCCTAGTGAGAAAAGTACTTCTACTCATATCACAAAAAGACTACCCTTAGAGAGCACAGCTGGCATTTGTGACTTAATTCTTGAGGGTAATTATGAGCTGAATCTCATTCAAAATTCATTGCAATGGCAAAGCTCTGACATGAAGTCAGAAAGTTGGAAGTTTAACATAAACTTTTCTTTGTATTTAATCATAATTTTGGAGTTGTGTGAGATTATGAATTCAATTAGCACACTGCATTTCTTTATTCACAATATAGGGAACAAGTTATGACATACAGTGCTGGGCTCAAGAAGAGATCTACCCTCAGTTTCTACTGCTATCGTGTTGATGAGATTCCCGGGGTTCAATGATCAGGGTCCTCGGGTTACGTCTGAGAAAATTTCAGTAGAGTTCCCCTTTCAGTGGCACACAGTGAGTTTACCCAGGAGATGAAGACGTTTGGTTATATCCAAAAAGGTTAGGTTTCTTAGAAGAAGGGAAGGGAGAACACACTTACACAGACACAAATGGGTAAAAAGAGCTACATTTTGCCAGTGCTGGAATTGTATTGGTATAATGTTCTTCTTTGGGGAGAGGTTCATCCTTTTGTGAATTGTTATCTCTTGTTAGGTTAATTACTTCTAGGATGTGACAAGGTTGATTTGTAAAGACCAGGGATTCTCTATAATGACCCTCGATCTCATGGGATCCCCACCTCTGGTCTGCACCTCCAGATATTTTCTATCGCAACCTGTTTTTGCTATAGTAGTCTGGGCTGAAGGATTTTTCATTTGTACAGCTGGTTGTGCCACGATTTTAATCATTTCTACCCCCAACTCCAGTCTCTTATTTTGTGAACCTCTATCAGAAATTTTCTACTCTTAACCTCCAACAATACCACATGGTTTTTTATAGATGCCATAGAGTTCATAAGATACAGAAGCAATAAATAAGTTTATCAAATTTATATAAACTTTATTTTATACCTTTATTAAAATGTAATGGGTATACACTTACAATGTAGAAAATAGCAAAAAAACATTACTCTTACCCTAACAAAGTGAACAATCTAAGTAATATGTGAACTAGTGATTTTTAAAATTCATTAGAGAGTTAATGAATAAAACTAAATTAAAGAATCCCCAGATAGTAACAACTACTTCCAAGGAGAGAAGAAATCCATAATTACTTTTATCTGTTACAGGTTGGAAGAGGCAGACAGAATCAGATACAGATTGGTAAGGCGAAATAGTTCTAAATATTTCTAAAAAATTTTGATGACAAAATTTAGGCATATGTGATAGATCGGCATGTTTCACTACAATAGTGTCACCTCCATCGCAAGGGGAAGTCCCATGTTCTCTGTCCCTCCCAATGAAGTTTGCAGTTGAGCAGTGAGGAAAAGCTGTTAAGAACTTGGAAGAAGATTTGGAGGAGGCATGTGGAACAGAGAGACAAGTGGAAAAGCTCGCTTCTTGGCCTTGGACTTGTACCAGGGACTTGGGGGACATGGAAGGTGACACTTGAAAGAGACAGAGATGTGGGTGAGAGACCCATGGTGAGGCTGACAATGGCAAGCCTTTATCTTGACTTGGGTTTTGATTTTGCTGTTTCCTTCCAGATTTGCCTGGTCCCTTCTGCCCTTTTCTATGGTTCCCTACTAGTGGGTGCCTTAAACTTCTGGCAAGTTTTCAAGCCTCAGTGGCCCTGCTTTGGGCCAATCCTGTTTAGCTGGGTGTTTACCTATGAGCAGATGGGTAACTTTGAGTTTTTCATTGGGAAACTATATCCTTTCTTCTTTCTCTCTATTGCACACTAATTCGATTTAAGTTCTTTTCTATTGAAGGTCTTATGACTAAGAGTATGTTTTGTCTTTTGCGATGGTTGGCAGAACCTGTTTAGAGTGTGCACGGTCTGGGAGTCCCAGGATGGTCCTTATTCTGTCTGCCAACATTACTAGGAATAAGAAACACAGAGTAGACCTGCAATTGTTCCCTACCTGCCCCAAAACTTTTTGCCATGAGCCTCACTGCTAACACAGAGGAAGTATGCAAAAAACAGGGCCAGAAAGCTGAAAGAAACCATTCTTATGTACCCCAGCCTTCACTAAGTGCACTGTAGTGGGCATCTGAAAGCTGGGAGCAGATCTGCCAGTTTGAGATCCCCTACAGTGTTGATTGCGAGGGGGATGGGTGCTGTAATGCATAAAGAACATTCCCATTGACCCAAAAGACTCTCAGCAGAGTTGTAAAGCACTAAGAGAATTCCAAAGACATATAGCTACTCTACTTTGAAAACAATCAAAGCAAGTGGGAAACCCAATCTAAATAAAACCAAAATAGTTAAGAGAAACAGGTTAAAAAATGGGTAACATGTAGAAACTTAAAAGTGCCTCTAAAATATATATTATATTAAAGGATCCAGTGGAATAGGCAGGCAGCATGCTTTAATAGAGGGGGAAGGTCATTGGGTAAATGGAACTTATAAAAACAAAATGAAACAAAAATAAAAATAAATGGAAATGCTAACCGTGAAAACTATAATGTCAAAGAAGAAAAATTCATTTTATTGGCCTAACAGTAGCCTGGACACAATTAGGAAAAATATTGAATTTGAGCAAAGTTAAAATAAAAGCAAACCAAGCAAATGAGATTTGTGGAATGACATTATATGATATAGTTGAAATTAGAATCCCAGAGTGAAGTGAGAGAGAATGAGGCAGAAGAAATACTTGAAAATTAACTGCTTGACAAATGTATAGTGTGTGAAATGTCAACCTACACATTGGGAGAAGATATTTGCACATTACACATCAGAAAAGGGGTTAATTTTCAAAAAATATAAAGAAGTTATACAGCTCAACAACAACAAAACCCAATCAAAAAATGGACAAAAGACTAAACAGACACTTTTCCAACTTTGGTCTTTTTGATGATTGTTTTGGCTATTTAAGTCATTTGAAATTCCACATGAATTTTAAGATTGACTTTTCAATTACTGTAAAATGTGCTGTCCTCAGGTTTTGATAAATATAACAATGAATCTGTGGCTCCCTTGCATAGCATTGCCAAATTAAGCATATTGGCTTTTAAGATGTGATTACAGAATCTTCCCTTTTGTCTTGTTCTTTAATTTCTTTCAGAAATATTTTTAATTTTTAGTGTACATGTCTTGCACATCTTTGGTTAAATTTATTCTCAATTATGTTGATCCTTTTGCTTTTTTTCAATGTTATTGCTATTGGAATTTTCCCCTTCATTTTTTGGAGGGATTGATCAGTACTAGTGTATAGAAGAAATACAACTTATTTGGAGTGTGGAACACTTGTTTTTTATAGAAGGCTGGTTTTATTTAAGTAACTGGTCTTCAATTCACCAAGACAATGTTCAGCTAAAAGCTAATACCTGTATTCTCACATGTTGGCGATAGATTGCCTCATGGAATATTTAGATTTTTATCATTCACATAACTGAATGTAATTATAGGCAAATGTCAGAAGTAAGTGATTTCAAATGTGTGTGCACAACCAAAGTACTTTCTCAAGATATGTTAATGCAAACATTTGTTTTAAGATGGAATATGAATGAGTAAATTTTACTAAAGGTATCCAAGTTTTCTATATAGCAACTTATAACCTGGTTATCAAATCCTCTTTTAAAAGGAAATTAATCCTTAAAAATGAAGTTAGCCTAATATTACCTAAGGTGAATATTAGAGTAGATCATTCTCTGACCGTCCCTGTACAGCCCTCATAAAAAGTAGCTGCAATGTCATTAAGCTTATACACTCTTGAGGGAGACGTCATCAACATGGTGGTGAACGGACTCTAGTATCAACGCTCCCAAAAGAGAAGCCGCTTATAAAGAGACATCAGCCAAACCCAGAGAAGATCCAGAAATGCTGGATAAATCTAACACCCTCGTGGGTGAAAGGACCTGGAAAGAAGCTAAAAAGACTGACTAAGGAGAAGAAAGATCTACCGGATCCCCTCCCCCCTCCCCTCAGCGCAAAACCGGACCAGGAGACCAAGACGAGAGGCACATGAGGAGACCCAGAAAAAGAAAGGTGGGCAGAGACGTTTCCCTGGGCACGGCAGAGTGACTCGAGACTGACACCAGCAGTCCCCCCAGGCAGCAACAGAGCCAGGGAGAGGGCAGAGTGCACTGGGGAAGTTGGTGGGACTGTCACTATTTGCAGACGATATGATTATATACATAGAGAACCCTAAAAATTCCATAGAAAAACTACTCAAAACTATAGACCAATTCAGTAACGTAGCAGGATACAAAATCAACGCACAAAAATCAGTAGCCTTTCTATACACAAACACTCAGTCTGAAAAAAGAAGAAATTAAAAGAATTATCCCCTTCAAAATCGAAACCAAAAAAATCAAGTACCTGGGAATAAACCTAACAAAAGAGGTAAAGGACTTATACAAAGAAAACTACAAAACGCTGTTAAAAGAAGTAGAGGAAGACACAAAAAGATGGAAAGACATCCCCTGCTCATGGATTGGAAGAATCAACATCATCAAAATGGCCATCCTACCAAAAGTAATCTACAGATTCAACGCGATCCTGATAAAAATCTCAATGACATTCTTCAAAGAAATAGAACGGATATTGATGAAATTCATATGGAACTACAAAAAAACCTCGAATAGCTAAAGCTCTCCTGACTAAAAAGAATATGAATGGAGGGATTACACTCCCTGATTTCAAACTATACTACAAAGCCATAATAATTAAAACAGCACGGTACTGGAGCAAAAACAGACGCACAGACCAATGGAATCAAATAGAAAACCCAGAAATAAATCCACATACATATGGACGACTAATCTTCGACAAAGGAGCAAAGAATATACAATGGAACAAGACTAGTTTGTTCAATAAATGGTGTTGGGAGAACTGGACTGCTACATGCAAAAAAATGAAGCTAGACCACTACCTCTTAGCATGCACAAAAACCAACTCAAAATGGATAAAAGACCTGAATATAAGACCTCAAACCATAAAGTTTATAGAAGAAAATATAGGCAAAACACTACATGACATACATCTCAGCAAAATCTTTAAAAGCACTTCCCCCATAGGAAGGAAGTGAAAGAAAAGATAAACAGCTGGGACTACATCAAACTAAAAAGCTTCTGTACATCAAAAGAGACAATAATCAAAACAAACAAACACCCTACTAGTTGGGAGAAGATCTTTGCACACAATACAACTGATAAAGGACTAATAACAAAAATCTACAAAGAGCTCACAGAACTCAACAAAAACAAAGTCAACAACCCAGTCAAAAATGGGCAGAAGAGCTAAAAAGGCACTTCTCCAAAGAAGAAAAGCAAATGGCCAACAGGTATATGAAAAAATGTTCAACATCACTTATAAATAAAAACCACAATGAGATACCACCTGACGCCAGTAAGAATGGCACACATTAAAAAAACAGGTAACAACAAATGTTGGCGAGGATGTGGAGAAAAAGGAACTCTCCTACACTGCTGGTGGGAATGCAAATTGATCCAACCACTATGGAAAGCTGTATGGCGTTTCCTCAAACTGCTAGAAATGGAACTCCCATATGACCTGGCAATACCACTACTGGGAATCTACCCAAAGGAAACAAAAACACTAATCTGAAAGGATACATGCACCCGCATGTTTATTGCAGCACAGTTCTTCTATGCATAAATAAATCTTTGGGGGGGAGGGGAAAGTTTAAACAAATAAAAAAAAGTCCAAACTTCTGACATGGTTGGCAATTTTCTGCATAATCTAACCTCTAACTACCTATTGTCTTTTTCTGTATCGCAGTCTACAATACAAGCATATCTGATACTTTTCAGTTCTTAGAGCATGTCATATTTTCTCTTGTCTACAGTTTTTCACACACATTCATCCTGCTAACCTCAAATCCTCTCTCTGACCCTTCATCTGTCTAGCTTCTTTTTATCTTTCAGTTTTAGGTTTCTTCTTAAACATCCCTTTCTCAGAGATATGTTTATATTTTCTGGACTAGGTTAAGCCCCTGATTTGTGAGCTCACATAGTACCTTGTCATTCCCCTACCATTATTCTTGTCATACATCATTGTAATAATCAACTACAAGCAACATGAGCTTAGATACCAGATACTGCAAATGTCTTGTTCACTGGTGTATTCCCAATACTTAACACAGTGTCAACACATGGTGCTGAGTAAACAAGGAAACGAATGGTAAGATTGTATTAGTCCCTGAAAGAGTCCTATGTCAACATTACTGTACATTTAACCAACAATATTTTCTGATGAACAATAACTTTACATTAGTTGACAGTTCAGAAAGTCAGATTTTTATCAAGCAATATTGTCGTGTGATTACTAGCCGTGAGTTGTTTGTTTCCCATAAATATTTTCTTCAGTGCCTTCAAACCCAAAGATAAAAGCACTCAACAGAAGTGTTCACAAATTGAGAATCAAGCTCATTTAGCATCTAAATTTCTATAAAGCACCACATGTGGTGTGCAGAATGAACCTCTCAGATAAAGAAATTTCAGGAGGCAACCTGAAGGTTAATTCTTGATGGGTGTTTAAAGACTATTGAACCAAACTGAGGTCAGAGAAAGGGAAGCAAGTGCTTCAGGTTGCCAGCTTTTTATCTCCACATTGGAGTGAATACTTTTCTAGAAACTTCTATGTTAGAAAAAGGACTTGATAGTCCATTTTTCAATTGAAAAAAAACAAAAAGTTTTTCTGGAGCTTCTTTTAGGTACTCAAACTCAAGAATTCTAAGTATATCAGCTAGATCTATGAGATTTCAGAATAGCATCAATCACTTTATGTTCATGATGTTGTTTTTGAGACGATTAGTTATGCCTCACTCCATCACTTCAGGGCTCTCTGGTGGGTGTTGCCCTTCCAAGAGAAACATTAGATTTAAAACAGCTCCTCTGCTAGGAGCAAATATCCCATCAATATTCTTTTTAGTCCAACAATGCTCCAAAAATGGGTTGTTTCTCTGGTAAAATCTGTTCCCATGTCACAACCCTAAAACTAACTGGTTTACTGCTCATCTTGTTAGTAAACCAGTCATTCAATGGCTGGCCCCAAATGACTGTACATGTTAACGAGGGCCCTTAGCCACTTCTATCTCTCACTCTCTTTAAACCTTACATACACAATCTCATAATCAAATTTGTTTCTTCTAACCTAGGGGGAGCACTTCAAGTTAAATTCCTCTTCTGCGGAACACAGCCAACCCACAGAAGAAAATCAGCCTGTCCAGACACCCCACTCCTTGGACTCCATGGGCCTCCTTTCAAAACCAACAATAGATAACTCAGGGACTAGCATCCGGGAGACCATATCCCCAGGCCCTCTCAGGTAGGGCCAACTATATGTCCCAATCCAGCAGGAAGCAGCTACAGAATACTAACCACCTTCCTTCAACTTCCCAAAAGATTTTGAGCCGGATATGGTTAGGGGGGGAATGATGGACCAGACATAATGCAAAATAAGATTAGAACTAGACCCACACAAGAAAGTGGGAGTAGAAAAAAAATCAACATAACCATGAGCACAATCCCTAAGTGCCAGCTCCTATGCTACAAAGCATAGGTAGGAGCTAGTGGCAGTCTAGGGCCAAAGATATGGAGATTGAGCCCATTATAGCATCTCCGGTCTCTTTTCTAATTCTAGTTAGCCAGCAAACAGACAGCCATCTTCAAAGATGAGCCCCTCCCAACTGAAAGAAGGCTGTATCAGTGCCATCTGTGCAAGAACTCAGGGCAGCCATTTCTCTGCCCACCTGTGCCTATGCAGGTGCTTTCCTTTACCAACTCTGTCCCTCTGCAGGGCAGCGGCCTGCCTGTCTGCCTGTGACCTGCACCATGCAGGCCTCTCTTAGCAAACCGGCCTCTCAGCGGCGCAGCTCTTTCTGCCCGCTTGTGTCTGTACAAATGTCCTTTACTTCCTTGTCCTAATAAACCTGTTCTTTAAGTATAACTGAGTCTCTGTCTCGTGGAGAAACTTGTCAAGTGCCGCCGAAGGGAGCTCTGGTGAAACCTTTCCCAGAGTGAACCCAAGGACTCCACTCTGCTCTCAAACTCATCGACTCAAGAACGACATCATTCATACTAATTCAGTTTTATGTAACGTTTACCAAAAAATACTGAGTTTTCGATTCAGAATTTAGAATGTAAGAAGGGCTTTGTTGCAGTCTACTTGAGAAACATTTTAAGCATTTATAATAATCTCCCTCATTGGATTTTGATGTAGCTAAAGAATATATCAAAAACTGCTTTGGGGAAAATATTGCCATCATTGACAGTCTTTTCCTGTGTAAAAAATAAATTCTCTTCACAGCTACAGTGCTTATCTACTGACTTCTGAATTTATATAAATCTGCCTATAGACATTTTACTCTGGATGACCATGTTGGAAAGTTTGCTACCTACATTAATCATCCCCTTACATGCAAATTTTCCTAGTGTATACATTCTGATGTTATTTTGCGGTCACTGGAACGACAGTTTAATATAATAGTTATATTCTATTAAATTAGAGGTGACTAACGTAACCAAAGATTATATCAAGCAACATTGTTAGTAACATATATCAGATAACATAATTGTTACCCTTTTGAGGAGTTTCACAAAGTCAAAGTTAGAGTCAAAAGCTAGAAGAATAGAATTAAGTCAATGTCTTTGTGTCTGTGGCCTACTTGGTTAGAACAAAGAGAGCATGAGATTTATGAAGAGGCAGAGGTAAAAAAGGAGTTACTCATTGGATGGCTTATTCATTTGGGGGGAAAAAAGTTAAAGCTAAGTTTGAGTAATCTGTTTTTTCTATAGTGAATATTAAACCTATTTCTTTATGTTCCGGGACTCTTAGATCAGGCATCAACAAATCATCCATAAAGAAATCACAACAATGCTTTTTTGCTTAAAAAACAAAGCTTTGACTTTTCTGGTTCATTGTGGTTATACTTCTTCACCTTTGTCTTCATGAGAGTTAACTTCGAAGTTTAAATTACTGCCAGAGTGGATGGCAAGGACTAGGAGAAAATCAAGAGAATGGAGAGTAAATAGAGAGAGGAATAAATGTAAAAGACTGACAAGAGTAGCTGTAATGAGGGAAAGAGAGGAATTAGTATAATGCAGTAGAGGTAAGAGAGGAAAACTGCGGGATTTTTGCTTTTTCTCCACACTTAGGGTCCAGGTTACAATACCACATTATAAGGAAAATCTTCTAATTGTGAGAAAATATCAGAAACTGTTTTTCCCGATCCTATTCTGAAGTGACAATTATTATAGTAATTTTCCTACTCTGGTGCCAGGTTGCTTGCTTGTTTGACAGTAAAGTTTACAAAAAAATGTTGCCATTTCCCAACCACTGACTCTGCTAGCAGTCCTTAATTCCTTTTCCTCAAATTTTCACACTAGGGTATGGAAGTCACTCTAACAGCCCATCTTATGTCCTAATGGGACATCACATTGATGAAGGCTAAGATTAGAAAATTTGGGATGGGGATGTCACAAGACCAGAAACTGGAGGTGAGGTAGGAATTAATAGCTATAGAATTGAAAAATCCTTAGGCACAGACTGCTCTAAATAAAGCAGGTTGCTATAGAAAGTATCTGGAGGCGCAGACCAGAGGTGGAGATATGGAGATGAAGGGTCATTATAGAGAATCTTGGTCCTTACAAATCAACCTGGTCACACCCTAGAAAAAACTAATCTAACAATAGATTAGATAAATAGATTATCTGTATGCTATATAGATATGCTCTAAGTCAGAAGCTGAGTGTTTCCCAAGATATGCAAAAAGAAAAAAATCATTTATTTAAAGATTGCTTATACTGCACAACAACAAAGGCAAACTACGGATAGACAAATAGATAGCAGTTCACAAAGGAGTGAACCCATCCCCCAAAGAAAAACACTTATCAGTACAAATTTCTGCACTGGCAAAATGCAGCTCTCTGCCTGCTTGTGACTATGCAAGTACCTCTTCTTTTCTTTCTCCTTCTCCTAATAAACTTTCCTTTTAAAATATAACCTTCACCTGACTGTGTCTGTGCCAATGTCTTTGTCTCATGGATAAACTTGTGTGTGCACTGGAAGGTGAACTAGAACTCTGTGGAAACTTTTCTCAGAGGTAACCCAAGGACCCCACTCACTAAACGCAAACCTCATCAAAACTACATCAACAATGTAAATGATTTTTCAACGATTATTGAAAGAACAATTAGGTAAATTATCTATAAAGGAGCTGAGAAGCAAAGTACCATAGGATAACATCTTCTTTGAGATAAAGAAATCACTACCTGGGCCTCCCTGGCGGGGCAACGGGTTAAGCACAGCACTATGAAGCTATCCAGAGCCACTGCAGCACTAGTTCGATACCTGGCCAGGGAAATTCCAACATGGCACAGCAGACCTCTCCTGCCTCGCCTGCCGCTCCCCTCAGCAGTGTATTTCAGTTGATCTGCCTGTTCTGCTCCCCACTCGGTCTCTGGTGAATCCTCTCACCACCCCACACCTCTGGCTTACACCCCAGTTCTTGTATGCATAAATAAATAAATCTTTAAAATAAACAAAGCACTACCATTCTCTGAATTCATATTAAAAATGTAGAATTATCTTTCCTTGATGGGCAGTCAGTGGTTAAATGTTCTTTCCTTCCCTTTCTAGGCCCCCAAGTGCTTGTTTCAAGTGCTTGCTTCATGCAACTCAACAGATCCTTAATATCCTGTCTGGTCTCATCTACCTTATCTGGACCTTCCCTCGCTTCCCGGTGCCCTGGTTTCATCTTCCTGTCCTCCCAAGCCTCTTCCTCTACTCAAAATTTCCTTGTTCAAAAGGATTGGGGGAAAGACACAACTTGCCAGCTGACCTTCGGTCTGAGCCATATGGCAGGGGAGGGGAGGAGGGGTCAAAACAAGGGAGGGAAGAGCACAGCACGAGGGAGTGTGGGGATGGGGCATGGGTGATAGGGCGGTGTGAGAACTGCAGGAACTACACTTGAGAGAAATCCAATGCTGTACATAAATGAACAGTGATGTAAGAAAATTAGTTTTAAAAAATTTAAAAATTTTCCTAGGGTGATAAGTGGAGGAGGGAAGGGTAAGAAGGAAGGAATTTTGATTGTTGGTTTTTTTGTTGTTTTGTTTTTTGAGATTAATAAAGACCAATTTTTAAGAAATGAATCCTGATATAATATTACGTAGTAACACCTCAGAGAAACTCTCAGTGACTTACCATTAATGTCTAATCACATTCTGACTCCTTACTTTGGCATTTAAAGTTATCTCAGTTTGCCTGACTGACCTTTTTTCCCCAAGATTTATTTTTGTTTATTTATGCATTCAAGAACTGGGGTGTAGGCCAGAGGTGCAGGGGGTAAGACGATTCACCCGAGACAGAGTGGGGGGCAGAACAGGAGGATCTACTGAAATACACTGCTGAGGGGTGCATCGGGCAAGACAGGAAGGTCTGCTGCTCCATGTGGGAAGCTCCCTGCGGGGATGGAACTCAGGCCACAGTGGCTGGTGATATAGCTTGATAGTGCTGAGACTTTAACTACTGCACCACCAGGGAGGCCCCTCAACTGACCTTTCTTTTTTTTTTTTAATTTAATTTTATTTCATTTATATCCTTTACATTATTATGTATCCCCCATAAGTTTCCTACCACCAGTTCACCCGTGAAACATCACCATATTCCCTTGTGCTCTTTTCTCCCCTATTTTGGTCTCTCTTCCTCCCCCTCCCCTGCAGAATGTCTCTTATTTGTGGTTGCCTGCTAGCTTTGCTTTTGTTTTTGATTTGTGTGCTATTTTCTCCTTCTGATTTCTCGTTTGGCTCTCTTATATTCCTTCTATAAGTGATACTGAAAGGGACTGAGACCAGAAGAACTTGGGGAACGGGAAAGACCGAGACACGGGACAGTGATTTTAAACAGTACAGGAACAGAGGGAACAAAACAGCTCCCAGGAAAACAGAGGTGTTTTACTGAAATGGTGCTGAGCTGGCCACCACCTAGAGTAAGATCCAGTTACAGGATAATTAGGGAACAGAAAAACAACCACCACGAATTCCTGACCACCTAGTGCCTCATCAATAGTCTGACACATTGGACAACAGGAAGTCGGACAGTATATAGTCATAGATAGGACTGGAGTAAAACGGGTATCCTCCTTTGGACCCCCTCCTGCTGCCAGGAGCTCTATCCTCTTGCTTCAATAAATCCACACTTGTTTGCTCTCACGTTTGGTGTGGCGGCTGTTATTCTTCAACTGGTGTACACACCCGGACCCACAAGGATCCACTCTCCTAACAACACCATTCGATATTTTTCTTTTTCGACTGACCTTTCTAACGGGAAAACTGTTTTCTCCAATTCATAAAGGTTTCTGCTTCAGCCATATTGCTCACGGTATGTGTCAATGCACCATTCTCTCTCTCCTGGTACTTTCCTCCATTCTAACTATCTCTTCCAGGAAGTATTTCCAGCTCCACCAGTTCACTTCCTTGTGATACCACACACATATCTCCCTAAGTTGAGAGATACACAACAAGCTTTAACATTTTTTCTTTCTCTAATGGTACTTTATCTCTTTGAGAGAAATTGGGACTGAGCCTAAATATTTAAATTAGTTACAGATCCTGCAAGCACAAGGAAAAAAAAAAATCTTACTTTTTCCGAGACTTGCATTTACAGACACAGCAAGTCTGGAGGTTTATGAACAACCCTGAACTGAGTTCTAAGACCAGCTGGTAACTGAGAAACCAGAGGGAGAGGGGCACACAAACAGAACCTCAAAGCTCCAGTTACCTGAAGAAAAACCTCTTCTTCATGTATGAAGTGTCCTGTAACTACCCACTGAAATTCAGCTAAGCCCACATTTCTTTGCCCTTAACCCACTTCTCAGCCAATAAAATTTAACACCTTTGTTCTCAGATGTGCTATGTTCTCAGACATCACTTATATAGCCTCATTCCCTTTCTTAATAGGGGGGATTGTTTATAGGGACAGGCATCCGCTGACTTCTCAGAACACAGCTGTTTGAATAAAACTTTGCTTTCCTCACTTCAGCCCTTATCCCCTGTGTTTGACTTGTGAGTGACAGGTAGTTGGACCTGAGTTCAGTACCAAAATAATCATTTTACATCCTCCCTTGCTGCCAACAATGTGTTGGGCATACAGAAAATGCTTAGTAAATATATGTTGCATTTAGCTAGTATTTCACTTCCATCATAAAAATTTATCTGTAACTATGGTTTTGCCATTCTTGCTGATGATTATTTTGACCAAAGTTGAAAGATTTCTTCTAAATTGATTCTGCCACCAAGGGCACAGACCCAGGCAGATTTTGTTAATTCATAGGTGACTTCTATTCTCACAGATATATTCTGCTCTTCCTCTGAAGAACATAGAATAGTATTGTTACAGGGCAGGGAGAGGGACACCCCTGGGACCCCGAAACCTGCCCGTTCTAAATAGGTTCTGCCATCCTCTGTGTCAGGAGAAAACATATAAGACCTTAAGTGGAAAAGAAACTTTAATACAATTAGTATGATAATACAGAAAAGACAAAGAATATAGTTTCTAAACTAAGCACCCAAAGTTACCCATCACCTCGTGGGCAAAAGTCCACCCAAATGGGATTGGCCCAAAGCAAGGTCCGAAAGCCTGCCATGAGTCTAAAACACCTTTCAGCAGGGACCCATAGAAAAGGGTCAGAAACAGGGCCTCCCCGGTGGCGTAGCGGTTAAGCGCTGTGCTGTGGAGCTGTTGGCAGCAGCGACGCGAGTTCGACGCCCGGCCGGGGAGAATCCCACATGGCGCGGCAGACCTCTCCTGCCTTGCCCGCTGCTCCCCTCAGCAGTGTATTTCTGATCTGCCTGTTCTGCTCCCCGCTCTGTCTCTGGCGAGCCCTCTCGCCGCCCCACGCCTCTGGCCTGTACCCCAACTTGTATGTATAAAAAAAAAATCTTTAAAAAAAAGAAAAGAAAAGGGTCAGAAACAGACAATCTGTGAGGAAAAGAGCAAAATCAAAATCCAGATCAACATTGCCATTGTCACCTCCCCACGGGTCTCACCCACATCTGTTTCAAAAAGGTGCAGCTTCTTCACATGTCTCTCTGTTCCTTGTGCTTCTGGCTCTCCATCCTGCTTCCTTTCTTCCTTCTCCTCTTTTTTTTTTCTCTTCTCCAGCTTCTTATCTCTCCTGCTCAGCTACACCCTCCCTTGGGTGGGGCAGGGAACCTGGAACACTACCCTTTCCTGAGAATCACCCTCTTACAGTAAGGAAAATAGACCTATTCAAATGTCAATTTCTTAATTGCTCTCCCCTATAGAAGTTCAATTTGAATATCATATTTTGATAAAATAGAGAAACGTACCTGGAAAATAATGTATCCTTAAAAGGTATGATGAAAGAGAGATCTATATCATTTAATTTGCTATTAGAGCTCTGGGAAATATAGCCATTTAAAAGACCTTTATGGATTTTGTAAATGTGTTAAAGCCTTCGTGTGGTACTAAATCAGCTGCTATCATACATGAATTTTATTTCCTTATTTTCATTTCAATGAATAATTTCCATTGAGTAGTAACTAATGGAATCATAAAAAGAGGTCATTAGACATTGGTTTCAACAAATGCCATTTGATGTAATAGACTTCTGAACACTTTGGCAGAGAGCATTATTTTTCTAATAAATAGTAATATAAGTTTTTCTAGTTATCAAAGATATCTGTTTATATGCATGGAGCACCACAATTTTAAAGAAGACACTGGTGCATGATAATAACTTCCAAATGGCTTGAGAAGAAGCATCTAGTAATTTCTTGTTTATTTTAAAGATAAATTTTGTTTTCTTTTTGCTTGCTAAAATAAATGAAAATACTATTGACTTTTTTTTTTTTACAAGTTTTGGTTGCTCTATGAAGCTGAAATAGATCATTAACTAGAGATGGAAATATCAATTCTATGTATAACCATGCAAAAACTACACCTATGTAACAACTTTGCTATATTTAGATGAAAATGGCCGGGGGGGGGGGGGGAAGGAATACAAGCAAAATCTTTATACTCAAAATGTACTATTAATGAACTTAACCAGGTAAAAACAATGAAAGCAAGCTCATTTTGATTTATATAAATTGAGATAATTTAGGAAAAGCACTAATTTGTTTTTTTCTCCTTAAATTTTATAACTTGTCATCATTTGCTAAACTATATGATTTTGGTAATATAACTGCACACGCTTCAGTCACCATCCACTAAAATTCCAGTGCCATTACCCAATTGCCTTCCTTCTCTTTTCCCCTCCTCCCACCACCTATTCTCTCACGTAATCAGTTCCTCTCACAGAGTCTCTCATATAGTCAAAAAAAATTTTTGCTGTGCTCTGTAAGTTTGTTTTCTTTGGTTATTTAAATTCCACAAATGAGTGAAATCATCTAGTAAGTATCTTTCATGTTCTGTCTTATTTCACTTAGCATAATCACCTCAAGATCCATCCATTTTATGTCAAAAGGCACTTTTTCATTGTTTTTAATAGCAAAGTAATATTCCACAATTTCTGTATCCATTGGGCATTTAGTTTGGTTCCATGAATTCGTTATTGTGAATAATGTCGCTATGAATGTTGGAGTCCACATAACTTTTCAAGTTAGTATTTTCATATTCTTAGGGTACATACCTACAAGTGGGTATGCCACTTGGAATCACATGGTCATTCTATTTTTACTTTTTTGAGGAACCTGCATGCTGCTTTCCATTGTGGTTTTCCTTCCCACTAACAATGCATGAGGGTTCCTTTTTCTCAACATCCACGCCAACACTTATTATTCTTGACTTTTTGTTAGTAGACATTCTAACATGTATGACGTTATTAGTATTACAAGTTTTCCAAACTAGTGGATAATCACTATGGTGCAATAGTGGAATAGATGGGAATCCTATGCAACACAATATTTTTTATATTCACCTGGAGATTTTAAGATTTTGTGTGTCGGTGCGTTTTAAATTTACCAGCCCTTGGGGCCGGCCATTTTCTGTGCCACCGCATGAATGGTATAAGCATTCAATAAAACACACACAACTTCTGAACTACTCGATATTAAAAAAAAACTGTAATATCTCTCATAAAACACCTTACACTTTCGCCAAAACAATGTGTAAAGCTTCTAGACTGAGTACGATCAAAGAAATAGCCCCTAATAGTTCCAAATAAATCCACCCTGGTGTGAAAAACAGGAGACTAGATGAACACGTATTAATACGTGAGCGGCCACCTGATACTGGTGACAAAAACACGTACTAATATGTGAGCGAACCACAAAGTGTTAAAATAGATGAATTAGATGAACTGATTAGATAAATACATAGAAACTAGATAGGTACATAGACAGATAATCAAGTAGAATTTGTCAAAAAATGAAAGTGAGAAAACAGAAAATCTACTGCAAATTGCCAGATTAACATATTAAAGGACATAAACGACCATTTCCATAGAAACACAAATTAGTTGATATAATTCTACATCAGTTCATTTGCTTTTGTCTCTTCCTGTTTGTCTGATTCAGAACCAAGCAACACCTCTTTGTTTTTGTGTTTGTTTCTCAAACTTTATTGATTTACCAATTGTTTGCATAACTATATAATTTGGGGAGTACAACCTCCCACCTTCATATGTGCCCGTGCTTCACTCACCCTCAACCAAAGCACCAGTGTCAATACCCTATTACCTTCTTTCCTACTCCCAAACCCTCTGGTAAGCAGTATATTTTTCAGAGTCTAAAAAATATTTTAGCTGTGCTTTTTTGCAAAATATGGAATGCTCAATGAATGTATGTGTCAACCTTGCAAAGAGGCCATGCTAATCTCAGTATCATTCCTATTTCAGTATATGTGGTGCCAGAGGGAGCACTCCACATCAAATCTTGATGAAATATCTATGTAAATCAGAAATCTATGGAGACTTTCTTAACTAGATGAAACATTTGTAACAAAACATAATGTAAACATCATATTTAATCACACATGCTAATTTTAGATATTGAGAGAAGAAACTCTAAAGTCCTGACATAGCATATATGTTAGTATATTACTTTAAAGATAAAACATCTTGTAAGAGTGAATATGTGGGTATCTGATTATTTTTCATTTGCATTTATATTTCTGTTCCCAAGAGAAACTTTTACTCATGAGTACAAAAAAAAAACAGGTACAAGCATGTTCATTGTTGCACTGATTGCATTAAGGAAAAAACTGAAACTTTTTCTGAGTAGGAATCAGTAATTAAAATCAAATAGTAAATTAATAGAACAGCTCAAGAATCACATTTACTAAGATCAACCTATTACAGGGCAGGGAGAGGGAGTTACAAACCAAGCAAACCTCAAAGGCAAAATTAAGTAGCAAAAGAAAACTGCTAAAAATATTTACATAGCATGTAATTTATTTATTTTTCTTTTTTATTGAAGTAACATCGGTTTACAGCACTGTTTATAATAAGATGGAATAGGTTCACAAATCTTCAGATGTACATTACAACACCACACCCACTGCAAAAGCACCCGTAAATCCTTCACTATATACCATTGTGCCTCCCACCCTCTTGTTCCACATCCCTACAATTCCCCCTCAATTCTGCAGTCATATTTCTAGGCTTTGATTTGGCTTAAGTTGACTATTCCCTTGTTATGTTTCTTTAGATTCCACAAATGAGTGAATTCATTCAGTAGTAGTCTTTCTTCTGACTTAGTTCACATCATAACCCATTCAGTTAAACTTATATGGCTGCAAATGGCACGATTTCAACTTTTTTAATAGCATTTTTAATAGTTTTTTTTAATAACTTCTTTATCTACTCATCTGTCATGGGGTACTTGTTTCCATATCATAGCTATTGAAAATAGTACTACAGTGACCACTGGAATGCATATGTCCTTTTGAATTAACATTTTTAAGTTCTTTGGATAAATAAGGAGTAAAATTGTTGGATCATGCGGTATTTCTATTTTTCGTATTTTGAGGAACTTCCACATTATTTTCCACAGGGACTGGACCAATCTAAATTCCCACCAATGGTGTAAGAAGAGTCCCTTTTTGCCATACCCTCAGCAGCATTCATTATCTCTAACTTTCTTGATACTGGCCATTCTCCCAGGTGTGAGGTGTTATCTCATTGTGGTTTTCATTTGCATTTCCCTGATGATAAAGTTTGTTCAATTCAAGAATGTAGCCATACAACAGCAGGAATCTCCCATTAGTTCACTTAGATCCCAAGGGGACAAATCTCTTTATTAGCCATCTCCTGTTTTACCATATATTATTGTCTTTGCACAGATAATTCAGGGATTCTGAAGTCCTTTTGCTCATTGAATTGCTACAGGGAAGAGGAAAAAGAAAGGATAGCACAAAGCATATACTAATGGAGTCTTGGCCTTTTTAATCAAGAGAACATCGGTTTTACTGGGAGCCCCCACCCATAAGAGATCCACTTACATTTCTTTGCTCATCACATAGTGTTGATTGTACTCACACAATTTGCAGTCATCTCTGCAAGGGACCTGACAAATCAAGTTGTTTTGAGCTAGAGATCTTACCATCCTGAAGTAAGTAGGAGTTCTTCAGATAATGAAGAAATAAATGGCCTTCTAATGCCCAAGCAATTGAGTGCATATACCAAGATAACAAGTAAGATTTTTTAAAGCTACAATATTTTTTAAAATTAGAAAATTTCTGGAGAATATACTACAAACATTTAAAGGAGGTTATGCCTGAAATCAAGGGGAGGGTTTCAGGAAACTGTAAGTTAATACAATGTTTTAGTTTATTCCAAGGATAAATTACATTGAATTTTTTAAGTCTATGAAAAGCCCATAAGAGATTAAGAGCAACAAAACAAAAGCAAAAGCAGTTGACTATGATGCTCTAGTTATATAATAGTTGTCTGAGTTGGTCATTTCAAAGCTTGTTATAACAATCTCACCTAACTTAATACTTTGATCAGTCCCTCTGGGTTTGGCAGGATGGGCATGGGGGGCTGGGTATATATGTATCTCATAAATTCACCATGACAAAATTTCTTAACTTAGATTCATTCTGTTCAACTCTGGTTCTAGGTCATTTCTGCCTTCATATGACTTGCTTTCTACTAAGGAAATTGATTTATTGTCAGGAAATCAGGTCCCTATTGGACAGCTACATCATCTTCCATTACCACCACCTTGCCCTCACTCCCTATCTAAACACACTATTTTAGAACATCAGAGTACTTTCATATCCATTATCTGATCTGAAACTAGGCTATAGCATCAAATAATGAGGAAAACAGTGCACAGAAATATCAAGCTAATTTCCTATCACAGAATTTATAAGCAACAGAGCTTAGAGGAAACAGAATATAACCTAGATTTTTGACTTAGTTTAGTTGGTATTTCTGGTTATTAAAAGAAAGACAGACTTTGCTAAAGCATAGCTATTGGACTACCTTTGGCTTTGTGAGATAGCCTTTTTTTAAAAAAGATTTTATTTGTTTATGCATACCAGCTGGGGTGTAGGCCAGAGGTATTGGGGGGGGGGGGGAATGAGAAGATTCACCAGAGACAGAGTGGGGAGCAGAACAGGCAGATCAACTGAAATACACTGCTGAGGGGAGCAGAGGGCGATACAGGAGAGCTCTGCTCTGCCATGTGGGAAACTCCCTGGCCGAGGATCGAACTCGTGCCGCAGTGGCTCTGGATAGCTTCATAGTGCTGCGACTTAACCCATTGCACCCCAAGGGAGACCCCTTGTGAGATAGACTTTTAATGTATTTCATAAATGTGAAAAAAACTAAATAGTGTTATTAGCTGTCCTGTTGGGGGAAAAAGGGTGTCTGGAACAAATTCCACAGATAGGTTTTACAGACCCCACCCCACATCAGACCAAAGAGATCCAAGACACCAAGGACTACAAATCCCATAATGCCATCATCACTGAAGGGAGGATTGCTGGGAACTGAGGGTGGAGTTAAGCGGCCAGGTTTGGTATATAACCAGACGTGTGGGCCTTGGAGGTCTCTTGGTCTCTCAGCTTCTCGCCGGGCTACAGTGTGCCATCGGGGATTCCAGCTCAGGGGAACTGCTAGGATGCATTTGCCGATTTCTCTCTTTCTCTTTTTCCTTAAGTTATTCATTTCTTCATTTCACCTTCTTTTGTAAATAAACTCTTTATTACCTTTTTTGCACGTGTGCCTGAAATTGAGTATTATTATAATACCCTTTTAAGTGCATGGGTGAGGACCCACAGTCAGGCAACCCATTGTAAATCGGGTTGCCCTGTAACACTCCCATTCTTTAAAATCCCTCATTTTTCATGAGCAATAACACATATTGAATGTTAGAGCTTCGTGGCAATCTGGGCTGGTAGATTTGATTATTCTCCTTTCTTTGAGAATGTCCTCTAGATTACTACATCTTTGTTGTTCTTTACACAGTTTTGAAATAGCTATAAAGTCAGCAGTTCTGATTATGGAAACCTAGCTCAAGAAAATATAGCTTAAAAGCTTTAGTGTTTTTTAATCTAATTATTAGAAGGTCTAAAAGGCAAACATATACATACTAGGTTACAATATTCACATTTTTATAAAAGTCTCTATTATGAAGCCACTGTTTAAGAGGTGATGAGAGAAAATATGAATTCCATCAAGAACATGAGAGCAAAAATAATAGACTATTTTCAATATGCCTAACCTGTAGGAAACTAGAGAGTACTTTTATACTCAATGAACCATTGAGCTTTAAAGGACAAGATTTCCCTCACAGGGTGGCATTTGTAAAAGTTACAAGCTTCCTAACATTTTATTTATATTTTTTCAATAAATAGCTTTCTGTTTGAATTACTTATCATCAAAAGGAGAAGAAAGCAAAAGCAGACCATTAATGTTTAGATAATGGGAAAGGAAAATGAATAATAAGCAAAATCTTTTCTCTGGAGACCAAATGCTATCTGCAAGAAACAGAATTCTTAAGTACTCATTTAGACTCAGTCCTGATGTGCTCAAAGATATGGTTTGACTGATCAAAATGAGTTTTTCTGTAGCAGAATCACAGTATTTCTCCTAGAAACTGTTCTAACAAGCATCTTATCTGCAGAAGAAAAATTAACCTTAGCAATTTAACTTAGTTGGTGAAAAGGTACAAGGTCAGTCTATGGAGGACGAGCCCATTTAATCCATATTTCTTCATCTTTGTATAGGAATTACATAGTGTTGATAGTATTTGAGAGGATGTAGAAGAATACAGAAGAGACCATATGAGGAAAACTCCCAATTGGGCTAACTCAAAGACTTCAGTCATTTTCTCAAAAATTTAAAAGTAGATCTACCACTTGAACCAGCATTCCCACTCCTAGGTATTTATCCAAGAAATACAAAAACACTAATTTGAAGAGATATATGCATTCCTATGCTCATTGCAACACTGTTTACATAGCCAAGTTTTGGAAACACCGTAAATGCCAAAGACAGATGAGACGATTAAAAGATGAGGTATATATACAAAGTGGAATACTACTACTAAAAAATAGAGACACATAAATAATTCATATATAGATTATATAGAATAGAGTGTTTTGTAGGGTAGTAAGTTTCTCCCACTAAAAGTGTTTAAGCAAAGACTGAGTCACTACTTACTAGACAGTAATGTCAAGGTCTTTCATGCGTACTATACAGGGTGTTTATCAAGTGCTTAGGGAATCTAAAGTCCTTTCAAATGGGCATTCAGGGAAACTATTTCCCTAGTGTAATACTAAAATTAATTCACGTTTCCTGAAAAACACAGCAACTAATAGAGAAGATGGGTTTCTCAGAGTTACATTAGGTAAAATTGGAAGAAAATAATGTGTATAAAAATTGACATGGATGTTGATAATTGATAGCTGAAAATCATGGGATGGTCATCACAGCATTACATTGTGTTACCCTGTTGTTCCATCCGTGGAGTACATGCTGGAAGTCATTCACTTAAGTAATACTTCCTTGGAATGAGTCACATAGTTATTTAAGTAACTGTATTTTATTGAACAGAATTCAAGAGAGATGTGTCCTATACAAAAGTCTTTTCCATAACAATGATATATAGAAAATTCCCCTATATCATTTTACATTCTATGCTCCATGTACTTTGTCAATGTCAAAACTTAATAGTGTACATTGTCCACAGGATATCTTCAATATATGATGACCATTTAATAATGTACTCAGGCACATTTTCAATATAAACTGATTTTGAAGCCATCAGTCAGTTAAAAATAAGTCAAACTCTTGAAATTAAGCAGAAGAAACGTATAACTATTATAGATTGGTAGCATCATGTGCTTCTCGTTTTAGTGTTAGTCGTAACTGTGAGGTGATCCATAAAAAACAGAGATAAGGAAGATAAAAAGTAAAATAGTCTTCAAAATATAATTCAGTAAAATTCAATAGCATTGTATGAAGAATCACCTTGATATATAAATAAGAGGTTATTTATAAGTGGGTGATTAACAAAAATTTGGAGTCACCAAACACTCTAATCAAGATGACCAAAGAAGGCAAGCAGCAATGTGATTTTAATTAACTTAAGTTGAAACTTAATCAACTGACTTTTATCTTGTTTGGAAACTTAATGACCCCTGAGTATTCTGACAGACTGGGTGAACAAAAAGGTAATCTGAAATTACAGAATTGGTGAAATCCAGAGAGCCAGATGTGGGCAATGTCTAGCCAAATATTGTCCAGGTAAAAAGTATTCTGTGGCATTCTTCTAGCTCTGATTTCATACTCATCCAAAAAAAAAATTTCAATCTAACAATTTGTCTTGACTACAGGGAGACACAACTTAGGTGTGCAGAAACAAGTATTTGAGCCTTCAGGATGGGTTTCTCAGAGTAAATAGATATTTTGCTTTATATATCCATCTTTATAACTAGGTTAATGTTAATCCAAGTTTCCCCCATTACTCTCCTCCAAAAATGAAACAACTACTCTTGATATGCTAAGAAAATCAAATGTTTGATGGCCAGAAATTAGATCATAGTGCAATAAAGTAAAAACTGAAGTGTTAACATTAAACTAAGACTTTTGTCAGTACATTGTGAAAACAAGTTAAAGCAACTAAATTGACAAATATGGTCCTTCTTTATAATCATCTCATTAGCCTAAATATTTTGCAAATATTATAGAAAATACATTTATGCCCTAATTTCTCAATAGGGGAAAACATGATTTTATCAAATGAGTTGTTGAATTCAACCACTGATCCTATCATCATTGCTTTCTGAAATTACATTTGGATTTGAGGAAGCAAAAGGGTAACTTTTCTTTTTTTGTAATAGGTCAGACTTGAAAAAGGAAATGTGAGAAAAAAAATAATCATCTACAGTTTGCTCGATTCGTCTAACAACTGATACTTAATAGGAGAAAAGAGACAGAAAAAAAATTACCGACCAAGAGAGCACTACCTGCTAACTTGACAACTAGCAAAACCAAGAAATTCATCAGACATATTTTCTCGGAGAGGTACTTTCAAATTGTCAGATCACACAAAAAGGTCCTGACTTTTACTGATAGTTGCAGTAATAAATATTTTCAACAAGGAGTCTGGTGGTGAAAATGCCACTTTGTAGCCTCTCTATTGCAAGTTTTTGTACATGTAATAAAATAATATCTCACCTGTTTGTAACTGAGTTCTGCAGCAAATCAAATTATCTACTGCAGAGCTGAGAACTGGTAGATAAAAAATGAATTGCTTCACTCAGTGAAAACAGTCCAGGAACTGAAAATCATGAATTTAACTTAAAGGAAAACTCAAGTGCTCTACTTGTAGCTTATGTCTATTCAATTCTAACAACCTTGGTTATGTGTTCTATCAGAGTCAATGCATTAGAACGAGTAAAGAGATGATTCAAAAAGTCACAACCAGTGACAGGAGACAGCACAAAGGTGACAGAATATAGAAGTGACAGATGTAACCAACTTCTCTTCCTACAAAAGAAAAAAAAAATACTATTGTCTTCAGCCACTTATTACTGGAGCAAATATGGACACACATTAAATCAAATCCATTTAATGAAATCACTGCATTCCAACATAATGCAATCTTGATAATGATGGCCCTGAATCATTGATGAAAGTAGACTAAAAGGGTATTTATTTTCTGGTGACAGAAAAGTGGATCACATATTAAAAGATTTGCTAAGAATATTTTTTAAAATAATTTTAAAGGAATATGCCCAACATACAAGGTAAATTCAGTAGCTCATTTTCAGATAATTTCTAAATGACTTCGATTTTACTGTAATTATACCTAAGACAACTGGCATCCAAGACTTCTATACAAAAAGTTTTGAAGTAACATAAAAATAAAATATTGTGCCTACCAATACATCTAAATACATTTCTGGAAGTGGGATGCTCCATATTAGATATTGTGAAATCAGAGCTCCATGGATCTCTTCAGAAATAGAATAAGAGGTTTTGTTTTATTTATTTGGTTTCCAGTAAGTGTTTATTTGAAGAAAAGATCCACTGCATTTTAAAAACCTCAATAGAAGGAGCAAATAACAAAATATAAACTGTGCCTTTTAATATGCATTGTGTCATTTGCTAAGTTTCCATAGTAGACACATAACAACACAAGCAAAATTGTAAGCATATCCGTCACCCCTAAAATTCTACATTCTACTTAGAGCATGAAGAAGCACTTCCTTCCTATCCCCCCAAGCAATCACTGACTTTGCACCAATATTATATATGGCAAGTCTTGAATTTTAGCCATTCTCTTAGATGTGCAATGGTATCACACTGTGATTTTGATTTTCATTTTCCTAACCGCTGATGTTGAAAGTATTTTTTATTTGTTTATTTTCCAGGTAGCTATATTATTGGTAAAGCATCTATTCACATATTTTCCCACTTTTTTATTAAGCCATTTCATTTCTTATTAAGTTTTCTGACTTACTTATATACTCTGAATGTAAGAACTTCATAAAATGTACTTTGGGCAAAAATATTCTCTTTTGTGGCTAGTCTTTTCAGCATTTTGAGGAGATCACATTTTGCTGGAGTACGTTTTTATCAATTTTATTTTTTAATTGATAATGGTCTTAGTACTATAGCTGAAAAACCTTTGTTTGACTTAAAGTCAAAGGTGATTTTCTGTTTCATTCTAAAATTTTTGTAGATTTAGGTTTTATACTTAAGACTATGCTCTGTTTTTAATTAAGTTTTGTATATGGCCTGAGCTGTGGATTTTTTTTTTGCATATATGATCCCCTTATTCCAGCACTACTTATTTTTTTAACATTTATTTCTTTATGCATTCAAACTGGGGTGTAGGCTAGAGGTGTGGGATGGTGAGAGGATTCACCAGAGATAGAGTGGCGAGCAGAACAGGCAGATCAACTGAAGTACACTGCTGAAGGGAGAAGCTGGTGAGGCAGGAGAGGTCTGCTGCGCCATGTGGGAATCACCCTGGCTGGGTATTGAACTGGTGCCGCAGTGGCTCTGGGTAGCTTCACAGTGCTGCGCTTAACCCGTTGCGCCACCAGGGAGGCCCCAGTACTACTTATTTAAAAGACTACTGCTCTCCAATGGATTTCCTTTGCTCCACTTGCCCTCCTCACCATGGTATGCCTGGATACTCTGTCAAAACCACAAGTTGGAGCAATTCTAGGGCTGAACTCATTCGTTTCCATTTTGTCTGGGATTGCTGCCATTCATTGCCTAATGTCCATTGTCTCAAACTATCATTTCATTAATTTTATGTTTGCCAGGTTTGGGTTGCTACACACAGGAAGATAAATCTAGTCTCTGTTATTTCATCTTACTTAACTTGAATCAAAAATTCTAATTCCTTATTAAACAATGTAAAATTCCTGATTGCATTTAATGGAAAATCTAAAATGAAAGTGAGATATCTTTTACCTTTTTAAAAACTAGTTATTTACTTTACTCTTGTTGTGCCTTCTTTATAGATATAATCCCCACTGACAATCTTTCAAAATGCCTTATGAGATCTAACTCTGTTTTTTATAAACCTTCTGACATTGTAAAGTGGCCTACATTGTCTCTGACCTCACTATCCAGGACAGTACATAAAATATATTGAATGCATGAGAAAATTTTGTCATATTAGGGAGTAAATTGGATGAATAGAAGTAACCCTATAATCATATATTTTACTTAAATAACCTTTAAGTTGATATGCCCTTGGTATCAAGATATAAAATATTTGAAGAGCTTATAAAAATGTCAATTCCTAAGAACAACTTCAGATCGATTGAATGAGAATCTTAATATTGGACATCAGGGCAGGAAATTGTTGAGTGTCCACATTTTAAACAACTTCCCCAGATAATCCTGAAATCCGAGGGCCACTTCTTTTGTACTGGCTCCTGGCTTAACCTCTCATATTTGATAAATAAAGGCTAAGACCCAGTCACACTCCTTAGAAGACATCCAATGCATCGAGGGCTATATATGCATCCCTCAGAGTGTGTGTGTGTGTGTGTGTGTGTGTGTGTGTGTGTGTGTGTGTGTGAATGCAACATATTCTATAAGTTTTAAAACAGATATATACAGACTGCTGAGTGAACACTGGAAGAATCACATTTTAACATGGTCTTGAGAACTAAATTGGAATTCTAGACCGTAATGTGGGGTAAAAAGGTCTTGGAGCTCTGATGAATGAATAAACAGCTTTGCAAAGTCTGCTAGTGCCAAAAATAAAGAACATTTGAAAGGATGAGGAAAATTTGGTGAAATGAAGACTAAAGCAGTCTTTCAGAAATTGAAGCATGTGGATCTCCTGGAGACTTGTTAAACATTCGTATTTCTGTGTGTCATTTCAGGACTTTAGAATCCAAATCTTAAGGATGATGCTAGAGATCTTACTGCTGACAAGTTCTCATGGTATTCTCACATGCGATGATGTTTGAGAACCACTCACCAAGTTGTTCTGTCTTTTATTTTTCTATTGATCTTTCTTTTAAGAGTGAATAAATGTGAGACATTTATGCATACCCAACTCACCAGTGCTTAGAAAAACTATGTCATATAAAAATCACCTTTTATTCCCCCCCAAAATAACAAGAAAAAAAGCCCAGAAACAATGTTCAATCCATTGTAGTTTGGTCAGTATTTAGATGCATTTTGGCAGAAAATCTTCATACTTCGTATTTATGATCATAGTTAAATTAAACAATGTAAAAATGTTAGTCAAGGGTTTTTCAATTGTTTTCAGATAATAGTTTTTCTTTTGAATTGCATTATATTTTATTGAGGTAACAATGGTTTAAAACTCTATATCATTTGGGGGTACAAGTCCATACCTCTTTAGATATCTTCTACCACACCATACCCACCCCCAAAACAGCCATAACCCTCCACCATAGTCCACTTTGCTCCCTACTCCTCCAACCTCCCCCTCTGGCAGTTTCACTTCTATAGTCAAATTTCTAGAATTTGTTTGGTTTACCTTTGTCTGATCCTTTGTCTTGTTTCTTTATATTTTATATATGAATGAAATTATCTGGCATTTGTCTTTCTCCTTATGCCTTATTTTGCTTGGCATTACCCCTCACAAATAGCATAGTTTTTAATAAATGTTGTTTAACATATATTGAGGATTATGACACTTCATAATAGAACATATAGGGGAAAAAGCTTTTCAAACAAAAATAACATTAAAATAGGTGTCGGTTGTATGCCTCAACAACAATTTTATATGACAGGTTCACTTCGATATATTTAACATTCAATTTTGTTTTCACTGTGGAGTTTGGGGCTTTTGAATGTAATAGTCAGATAGATACCGTTTAGCTATATTTAATACAAATGTAGACTTATGTTCCTGTCTTGTCTTGAAATTTCTCATCACTTTATATCACTTAATACTGGTCGACATGAATAAACACCTTGTGGACTCTGAAATTAAGAGGGAAAGGGGGAGAAAGAAAGGGACAAGGTTATATAAGGAATGGTGATGGTGGGAAAATAATGTATATACTTAAATGTCTTTTGTAATGTATTTTTATGAAAAATTCATAATGTTTCCTTTATGATAGAAATGATTTAAGAATATGTCAATTAATAGTTACATTCAAAATAACATGTGTATATTTTAGTTTCCTGGATAAAAGAAATCTACTCTTTACTATGAACCCCAAAGTGTCTACAAGCCTTACAGTCTTTTAACCCCTTAATAAATTGGCAAAGTCTGTCTGAGAAAATCAAAAGCACTGTACTTGACTGCAGATTACTTCTCATTATACTTCAGACAAAAGAAAATATCTCATTATTTCTTCAGACAAGAAATCTCTCTGAATGATGGACTATTTTTATTAATTACAGATAGTAAGGGCCATTAATTAGAGATAACGGATTATCTATGACTTAAAGATGAGAGCATACTTCATATAATTATGGTTAATTCTTGCTCATCATCAGGTGAGTTAACTGTCTAAATAAATGATTTTTAAAACAAAATTTTCAACTTAAGTGTTACAAGGAAACCCTGGAGGAAAATTGGGGTGACGTGGGTATGAATCTTCACCTGTGTGCTTAAGAACTTGGGACAGGACCCAAAAGCATATACACAGAATTTTTAAAAGTTTGTTTATTTACAAGGGGAATGAGAAACGGGAGAACAGAGACAGAGAGAAAAATTTTGGTCGACACACTTCCTACCAGCAATATGCCCTTGTGCTGAGACACCACAGTGCAAGTCCAACTCAGAAAAGTAAGAAAGCAAGAACATGCATGTATTTAGTTAGAAATCAAGCATGGCCATTTAACTCCACCCTTAGTTCTCAGTGCCCCCCCACCCCCAGGCCCCATGTCAGGAAGTCAGGTTCATAGCTTTCTGGGCTTTGTAGTCCTCAGCATCTGAGATCTCTTTGACATGCATATGGAGATGAAGTCTATAAAAACATCAGGCAGTGGAGTTCATTCAGAATATCAGTCATGGGCTGAGAGTTTGACCCTAATATTTCTCTAAAATCAACCTTCTGCAGTTAACTAATGCTTTATATTTGATCTTTACTGGAGTCTCCAGATGCATTTATACATCAAATGTGTATTAAGGAGCATATTATTTTTGTACACCGTATGCCCTAACTCACCATTAGACTTGAGCATCTAGATCCTATAATTAAAATTGATTTATGTATGTCTAAGTGCCACAATAGAGGAAAAGTACTGCATGCCACAAAATACAAACATTTGAAAAATAAACCAATGATTTCCCTCTAGAGTAGCCAGATAAAAGTTAATTTAAAAGGTGAGATTTAAGCAGAAAATGGAAAATGGGAAAAGGGCATTCTAGGTAAAGAAAGCAACACACACAAAGGCACCAAACATGTTTGGGAGTTGATAGCAGTTTGGTTGTGGAGGGAGTTGAGATGAAAGTATAGAATGAAAACAAGATCCTTAGGATGGCAATGTGAATATACTGAAGACTTGTAAGTAGAGACATGATAAAAATCATTTTTGCATTTTACAAAGGTCACTGTAGCTTCAGGGAGGAGACAGGATGTCAGGGAGAGAAAATAATTTAATTTCAAACATATTAAATGTGGAATCTGCAGGATATCAAGGAGAGATATTTAGTGAACAGTCGGGTTCAAGGATTTAGAAATATGTGGAAAGGATTTTAGTGGAGATACAGATTCTCATGGATTCTATAGAGGTAGATGAAATTGCCCAGAGAGCATATGCATGCAAGAAAAATAGAAATGATAAGAATGATGACTTGAAAATCAATAACATTGAAGGGTAGAGCACAAAAAAATGAATCAACAAAAATTACAAGGAACTAATGAGACAGGTAGAAGTAGGAGAGACTTGCGTGACAGCAGACAAAAAAAGAGGTTTTGTTTGAACATCAGGGCTAAATGCTGCAGAGAAACCAAGTACAATGAGGAAATAAGAAACAACATTCTAGATTTGGCAGTTTTGGGGACATGATGGGGATCGAAAGCAGAAAGTGATGGGTTAAGAATGTGCAAAAATGAAGGCAGTAAGTGTAGACTATTCTAACAAGAAGTTCAGCTATGAAAAAGAATAATACTAGTAGTACCTAGGATAAATCTTTGATTAAGGGTGAAAAGAAAGGAGGAAGGAAAGAAAGGACTCTTGAGAGATAGCCTGGTGGATAAATGAGAATGTCTCCTTAATCTGATGATCTTACAAAAACAGAAGTGACCTTACTATTTATCAGAAGAAAGTTTTGTTTCTTTTGCCAAGAATCTAAAAGAGAATGTTTAACTCAGAAAGTCATGAACAGTACACAAACTTATAAACAGCTTAGTCATTCTATGAATACGTGATTTGTTTATTGCTCACTGCAGACTCTAAGAACAATGGTCAAGTGGCCATTGAATGCTGCTTCCGCTACCTGGAGATTCGTTTCTCAGAGAAGTATCTTCTATTCCTCCAAATGAGGCCAATTCTCTCCACGATGGTACCTCAACTTTGTACCTCCGAAGCCTTTCTTTCTTAATTCATGTCTCAGCTTGTAATTACACATTTGCTTGCAGATTTTTGGTTTTTGCATCCCCCATTTGACTACACACATTCTGTGAGGGAATGCAACACACCAGTACGTGCTCACCGAAGCACCCTCAGTGCCCAGCATAGCACCTGGCAGATAGCAAGTACTCAGCAGATATTTCCTGAATGAAGGAGAAAAAGGAAAGTTATGAAAGAACTTCCTAAATACAGAAACTTGCACTGGAAGAATGTCCCTACTTTCTGTGGCTTTCTTTTTTGAGGCAAATGAAGATGAAAATCAAACTGAAATA
This sequence comes from Scalopus aquaticus, assembly GCA_004024925.1. Classification (NCBI taxonomy): domain Eukaryota; kingdom Metazoa; phylum Chordata; class Mammalia; order Eulipotyphla; family Talpidae; genus Scalopus; species Scalopus aquaticus. The sequence goes on from PVIJ01006785.1 coordinate 57,944, forward strand.
ACTTCCATCAGACTATTACTATACAGTGTCACCCTCTGGGACATTTGTAATTCTTTGCTTTTCTGGGAAAATTTTCTTGATGAACAGCTGAAACTTTAGCCTGGAAGGTGAAAAGTCCTTTTCGGTTTAAAGGCACTACTTCACAATAGATTACTAGAGACAGTTGATGGTCAGTAACTGGACACACAGTACCTTTAATCCTGAGAAGCCGCAGGATCTTCATATAAGTGTAAGGAAAAGCAGGTTAATACAAGAATTCTGAAGAAATGAAGATAGCAGAGAGCATAGAAGTCAAGTGTTGGGTTTCAAATTCTTGTTTCACACATTAGATTTGTAACCTTGGTTCAATTTGTTTGTGTGTGAAATATTGATCTCAAAGAGATAGCAGGGTTAGCTAATAATTTTTTCTGAAATTCATTCAACGTATGTATAGCACTTAAAAGAGTGCCTACCACACAGTAAGTGCTCGTTAATTATTAGTTGTTGTTAACACTCATATATCACCAGCTTAATTCCAAATGTCTGTATTTAAGGTCCAGAAAACACACCATCCTAATCATAAAGGAGCACAATCCACATTTGCCACTTTGACCTATTCAGCGGCTTCCCAATTAAAGGGGAATAAACTTCCTTTGTAACACTTTTACTCTAATTCCATTCCAATAAACAAAAAGACAATAAAAACATCATAGCTTAGTCTTTGTTCCCTCCTTTTCTACAACTCTCCTTGGCCTCTCCGGCCCACTTACCTTAAGAAATATCCTCCATTCACCTCACTCATTTTTAAAAGGAGGATTCTATTTCTATGTATTGCCTGCAAGTACTGACAAGTGTAGCTGACAAGTCTCGAGTAGGTAAACCTATAAGGGCCACCAACATAGGTTTGTTTAGCTTGCAATCAACATATACTATTCACCTAGAAAAAGTATCTTTAGTCTTGCCCAGCTGTGTTTGAATCAGTTTAACTACCAATGAGGTTTAAGTTTCAGATGAAAAAGAAACATCATTCCTACTGGATTATATTCAAAGAAATACCCATCAGGCTGTGTAAATTGCCACTGTGACTGAAACGATAGGCCTCTAGATCCCTTTGTACATTGAAAAGTGAAGCACATAGGCTAAGTACTAGTGGCTTTGATGATTAAACCTCTTCAGGACAGAAGTACAATAGCTTCTTGGCACTTCCAACTCTCATCTGTTTAGATAAAGAATGACCATCTAGAATATGACAGGATGCCTTCCAGCAGAAACTTGTAAACAAACTGCTCTTCCTTACTAACCCAGAGGAAACTATAACTAGGTGTTCTGGCAGTTTCTATTTCCTATTCTAATCTGAAAGCACAAACTTTGGAGTCCAAAATATTCTTTCAAATCAGAAGAGGTATGTTGCAGCTCTCTGGATTTCTGACATCAAAAGAGGATTTTCTAAGGTCAAGAGACAAACATCAGACTTTATGAACTATTAACAAATAGCAAACAGTGAATTTGTCTTATTATCTAATGGCTTGAGTTCCCACTAACTTACTATGTGACTTTAAGCAAGCAGCTTTACCTTCCTGGTAGAGACACTCAAACTTGCAGATGTTTTGAGAGGGTCAAATTTGATAAAATATGAAAATATTTTTTAAAGGTTTATTTATTTATGCATACAAGCCAGGGTATAGGCCAGAGGCATGGGGTGGTGAGAGGATTCACCAGAGACAGAGTGGGGAGCAGAACAGGCAGATGGACTGAAGTACACTGATGAGGGGAGCAACGGGCGAGACAGGAGAGGTCTGCTGTGCCATGTGGGAATCTCCCTGGTCGAGGCTCAAACTTGTGCTGCAGTGGCTCTAGACAGCTTCACAGTGCTGTGCTTAACCCGTTGTGCCATCAGGGAGGCCCCAAAATATGAAAATGTTTTGAAAAAGTTTTAGGTGCTCTACCACTGCCTAGTGTTATTAGCATATAGATTGAAAAAAAAAAACTTTGCTTAACTCATAACCCGAGTGAATATATACACTGTTAATTAATTTCATTACTTTTAAAATAAAAGGTCATGTAAGTCAATTTCTGTTCCTAGAAATATGGCATATTGGACATTTGGAAAAGATACATTAAAAGCTCAAAGAAATTCTAGATGAAATAAAAAAGCATACTATTTAATTCATTGCTGACCAAAATATGCTAAGAAATACTCATGTAGGAGATGCCAACAAAGAGGAAATTTTTGAACCAGAGAGGAAGTGAGAGGAAAGGAGAGTGGAGGGGAGGGGAGGGAGGAGAGTTGAGGGAGAAAGAAGGGAGGGGAAAAGCTGATTATAAGGTTGCAGCTGCTTGGAAGAGATTTAGTAATACCAAAAAACTGCAAAATATATGGCTTACCAGCTAAATAGAGAAATAAGTTTATGTAAGTTTGTATAAGGTGGAGAATGGGGATTGAGACATCACATAAAACTAAGAATCTCAGTTCCACACTTCAGTGAAATGATGGATTGAAACAAAATCCACCCACTAGCAAAGAGAGATGAGAAATTTTTTGTCTGTTTCAACTTAACCTCTTGATGGAAAAATACATCCCTTGAGAATTTATACCTATCACACAGATTTATGGCTAAACATATACTTTTTCCATGAGGTCTATAGCACAGGCAAATGTTAAATTTATACATTTTGCATGATCCTGAAAATCCCAAGCTAATATTCTAATTAAAATGGCCCTAAAATGATAGCACCCTGATGTGACTAGAAGCACATTTCTGTGAAAGATGAGTCATGAACCTGTACCTCGATGGATTGCTATAAAGCCCATGCTTGTAACCACACAATCCCAATTTACAAGGTATACAATCATATCAGTCACCGCAGTGAGTTAGCAGAGCTCCTCAATGAAATACAGAACTCTTGGACACAAAATAGAAAATACTTTCACAGCTCAAGGTGGCAGCTCAAGTCACCTACACTGGGTCACATCTATCCAGGAAAGATCAATAGCTTGACCTCAGGAACATATGTCCATTCCAGGTATAGAGGTGTTTGAAGAGCCTCAGACTCAACAAACATCCAATGCATGGGCATGAGATCCTATAGAACGGAGCGGTTGGCATCCAAACAAGGTTCACACTTCAAAACAAAGGAGAGGCAAGAATGATCCCCCGACTATAGAATCCACACTGGTATCACCTACTATAGCATTCAGAACCAACTGGGTTCAGAGAGCATTGCAATGGCCTTTTAAGAGCACAGTTACAGCAAAAGCACTGATGCAATGCTGTGCAAAGTGCCATCCTCCAAGAGCAGGAAGTGTAGCATCGGCAACAGCACACTGATAAAGAAAAAAGAGGAGAGTCCTGGAGCAGGCTGTATAATGCAGGATACCACTCAAAAGCAAGATCCTGGCCTATTTACTGACAGAAAAAAGGGTGGATCAAACTGAAAACTGGATTTAGGGCTTTAGGGAGGGTGAGTCCCCTGGCATACTCTCAACCCCCACCCATGGCTCCAATCTTCTTAACAAGGCTTTCCACTGATCAGTCCCTGGGCGGGGAAGTTTGTCAGTCAATACTCCTCCACCCCCACGCCTTTCCATCCGCCCCCTCACCCCCAGCCTTTTCCAGTCTTACCTTCTGATGTATACCTATGGCCCCAGGACGATCAAGTTTCCTGCTCTTATCTAACTTGAAAGGAGGCTTGTACACCCACAGAAGTGTATTAGAGAAATCTATGTGGCATTGTATCCCCCAGAGGAATACTATGTGGTTTCAGGAACCAGAGAATCGAGTCAGGAATGGTTTTTTAATATCATTTGCAATGATGAAAACTTGGTGATATCGAATCTCCACATTTTTAAGTTTTGCATGGTTAAATGTCTTAGTCCCCAAAGCCCAAAGGGAGTGAACTATTGTCAGTGGACACTTTTTTCTTAAACTTTTAAGCTAGCTATTTTGAAGTATAAAATAAATTTCATGTTTATGGTATACAATTTGATAAGTTTTGATTTATGTAAACAAGAAACCATCGCCCCAATCAAGCTAATAAACACATCTACCCCCTCAACATTTCCATGATAAACCTGCTCTTCTGCCTCTCCCAATGCTTTCCACCAAGCAATCACTGATCTGTATTCTGTAACTATAAATTAAGATTCATTTTCCAAAAGTTTACGTAAATATAGGACAATACAATATAGGACTCCTCTTTTTAGTTTTATTTTACTCAGCAGAATTAGAAACTCATCGTGTTGTTGCATGTTTGTTCATCCATTCACCTGTTGTGAACACTTTGGTTGTTTCCAGGTTGGAAAATTACAAATAAAACTTCTATGAATATTCATGTACAAGTAATTGTAGGGACATTGTATGGAGGGCAATTGTATGCTTTTATCTCTTTTGTGTAAATACCTATGGATGGAATAGACAAATCATGATTGGTGTACACTTAACTTTTAAGAGAGTGGCAACCTAATTTCCCAAGGGGCTATACAATTTTACATACTCATTAGCTGTATGCAAAGTTCTAGTTCTTCCTTATCTTTGCCAACACTTGGTGGGTTGAGTCTTTTTTATTTTAGCATTTCATTGTGGTTTGTATACACATTTTCATAATGACTAATGATGAGTATTTTTTTTCATGTGCTTATCTGCTACCCATACATTTTTTGTGAAATACCTGCTCAAGCCCTCCCATTTTATTATTAAGTTGTTTGTAGTTTTTATTGTTGAGTTTTAAAAGTTCTTTTTATATTCTGGATAAATTTCCTTGCAGATACATGATTTGAAAATATTTTCTCTATGTCTTCTCCGTTCATTCTCTTTACAGTGTCTTATGAAGACTTATGGAGAAAAATCTTATTTAATAATTACAATTTGTCATTTTTTCCTTTTATGGATTATGTTTTTGTTGTATGTAATACAGAAATCAGTACATTTTTTTCTCTAAAAGATCAGATAGTAAATATTTTAGGCTTTTCAGTCCACATGGTTTTTGTGACAATGTTTCAACTCTGCTTTTTAGCAGAAGAGCAAGCATAGACAGTACTTAATGAAAACATGCTCCAGTAAACCTTTATTTATAAAGACAGACGGTACACTGGATGTGGTCTGCACACTGTAATTTGCCAATCTTTAAGAAATTTTGACATTTAGATCTAGAATCTATTATGAATAATTTTTAAAATGTGATACAAGTTATAGATTGAAGTTTATTTTTACATATTGATATCCAATTGCTCCATCCTTATTTGGTGAAAAACCTCTCCTTTTTCTACTGATTGGTCATTTCACCATTATTGAAAAATCACTTTTATATATATATCTGTGTGAGTTTATTTGTACTTTTTTTGTTCTGTCGATCTAATTGTATATCTTCACACCAATACCACACTGCTTTGATTAAATTATAGTTTCATAATGTGCTGAAAACAGGTTAATCTTACAACTGTGGTTCTTATTTGTGAAAGTTATTTTGGCCACTTTAGGGTCCTTTGCACTGCCATATATATTTTAAATTCAGTTTGCCAATTTCTACAGAAATTCTTGCTGAGCTTTTGATAAGCATTGAGTTGCAGCTATATGTCAATTATTGGAGAACTGATATCTTAACAATGCTGAGTCCTCCTACTTCTGGACTCTGGTTACCAAGAAAGGTGTTGCCTAAATCTTCTGCTTCAGGAATTTAGTTGACCAACTGTTTCAACTAGCTCCTCTATGTCTACCACCACATATGTGTAAAGGCCACACCCTTCCCAGGTTGCTCCTAGACACAATTTTAGCATTTTAGGAAAACATGTGCAAATCTATTCCAAGAACATAGACCTTCTCTAATGAGCAACTTTGAGTCAAGTAATACCCACTGATTTGGCCAAAAGTCTTAGTATAACACTGCAGTCTGAGACTTCCTGCTAATACCTTTTTTTCCTCCTTTCTTTTCCTTCTCCTACAGGGGTCAGACTTACACCACTATATGGAAATAATACCTGCTTTCCAATTACTTCCTTTGGTCTTTCATAGGCATTTACCTTAATAAATCTCTTAAATGTCTAATCCTGCCTTGAATCTGCTTCTTGAGGAAGTCAAACTAACATATGTGATAAAGATTTGTGGTTTTTGCTGCTGTTTAGTTAGAGCTAGAGGGTACTTACAATGTGGGGAGGAATTAAGCACTTTAGTAACAGAGAAAACTTGTTTGTCAAATCCTTCAGCTCCTATGGCAGGAATGCAATAGATGGTTGCATAACAACGTTTCCTTTCAGAATAGTGCCCAGCATCCATTTTGTTACTTATCTTCTTGATGTACTTCATGGTTCCTGAGAAACTCACAAACCCAGCAATTGCACGTTGCCTGAGGAGTGTTCTGCATTATACAACAATACATATTATTCTTAAAGGTAAATAAACACCCATCTAGGTATGACATAGATGAAATATAATACCAAGTCTTTTCTTTAAATAGCAAATCCTACCAAAATAAAAGTTTGTGAATAATCTCATTTTATAAAAATATTTATAAGATAAATTTACATTTTTTTAAATTAAAGAAAATATTTAAGTTTTATATAATTTTGATTTAAAAGTGTGATATTAATATTGCTTTTTAATTTTACTAATTTTCTTATGTAAGAACAATAACATTTTTAAAACATGAAAAAGTTTTATTTTTAATTTATTTTCATTTATATTTTACATAAAACATACACAAGTCTTGCAAATTTTAAAGTTAGCATTTAAATGTGAATCATTCATATTATAGGTGCAATAGAATACAGATTATATGAAAATCTTGATCTATAGCATGTTCATTCTACAATTAAAGAAAACTGTCTTTAGTGAAACAAATATACCCTAACTTATGAGTTATGTATTTATTTTATTACATATTCAAATAGTAGTCTGGTGAGACTACAAACAGAAAGTCAGATATGTAAAATTATCAATTCAATAGTGTTTTTTACATTTACATTTTACAAACTTGCAAGTTACATGAAGATGGCCTACAAAAACATGATGAGGGAACATTCTCTTCGCCACATCTAATATGGAAATGAAGGCTATCAGACTGTTGTCATTCCAGAAAATCCGGACATCTCCTGATTGAGGTGAGAGATGGATACATGGAGCAAAAAGAGCTCAAGGGCCCTATATTCACAGACCTTTGAAGGTTTGGAGGTCAGGATAAAGTAGTCTAACAGATAGGAACCCTTAAAAAGGCTTTAAAAAAAGCTACTACCATAGGCAGTGGTCCTACGTTTTATTTTAAGAGAACTCCACCCCAGATCCTGATTTGAATCTGTGAATTTGGCTCTGTCCCTCCACATATGCAAAGCTTCTGACTCCTTTAGTCCACATAAATCAAATATTCAGTGACTATAGAAGTATACCTACAACTGGCACTCAGTTATGCCTGTGATTTCATGACTAACTTTGCCTCTGTTCTATTTATGATCCAAAGAGTGCTTTATCATTTTCAGTGAGACAATGTCATTCTAATTTTTTTGTGACTTTCATTTTTATGTGTCTCCCCTGGGGAGACAGGGAACATTTAGGCATAAGCCCATGGTGCATTTTTTTTCTTTCAAAATTCTACTAGTAAAAACAAACCTTTTTGGACATTTATGTGTATCTACATTTCTTCCTTTGTGAACTTCTGGTTTACAAAAGCCTTTGCCCACTTTTTATTGAGATGTTATTATGTGTGTGTGTTTTTGTCACTGACCTGCAGGATATCTTTATATATGAAATATATTGTCTGCCACGTATTAGTAAAAATTTTATCCCATCTTATATTTCATTATTGTTCATTTAGATGGAAAAATGTTTCAATTGTATATATATTTATTTTTAAATTGTAAGCAGTCAAATTACAGTTTCCTTTGTAATTATCTCAATTTATAACTTATAAGTTCAATATATTCTGTGGTTACACTGTGGTCATGTGTATCCTCTTAATGTTACCTTGTCAATATTAGGATTCCTTTGTTTGAAAAAGTTTTGATCTCTGCATTCCCTTTAAATAGTGAAAATAAACTAAAGAACCTATCAATTTCTATCTACAGTGCATATTCAAAACTCTATAATACAGCTGCTTTATTCTCATTCCCTACTTTATGACTTACTAAATCTATAACACAAAGACATTTTCCACAACAATTGGAGAATTGAAATATTAAACCCCCACCACTGATTGCTAATTATTTTCTGTCTCAGTGATAGACTTCAAGTTGTCAGAATGCAATGGCAACATACATTACAAACAGTAATCACAGCTACTGTGATTTCAATTTGTACACATCTTCATTGGAGAAAGACACCAACCAGAACTTAAAGAAAATATAGTAGTCTGACTAACGCATATTTAATCCTTCTTAATGCAAAAGTAAAAATTTTGAAGTTTCAAAAATGTACTCTCTGGTTTTTCCAGACCTGCAGGTCTGCATTTTGCTGGACAAGCGCTCAGTGCTTCTTCCCTGAGCTCCTGGCACCACTCCACCACATTAGCTTGAGTCCCAAGAGGTCTAAAGGAAAGATAGCGCCCTTCTGCATCTTGTCATCTTCACTGTGAGCCCTTTCCAAATGACACCCCCCACCCTGGTACTTTTGTATTTATTTCAGGTCCACACCAAGCATCTCTTCCTTTCCCTGGACTGTTTGAACTAGTTTCCACTAAGGCCATTCTCTCCATATGCCTCTTGCCACCCTCCTTTTGTTTTATAGAGACAAATTTCCTCAGCATCTCCTCTGTCATATGTGGTCATCTTTGGCCTCCAATGTTCAGGAGGCACTGCAGTTTTGCCCCAAGTCACGTGACCCTTTGTGTCCAGGGCCACCACACCCCCACCCCCGCCGCCCCACCTCCAGTCATCTTCTTGAGAGTGAAGCAGGGAACTACTTCTGATGCCACCTTTCCACAATTTCTGATTTTGTTCAGCTGGTTAGTTTGAATAGTCTTTGGCGATATCATTAGATCTTATTAGAATTTTGAATTATATCTTGAAATCTGAATGTTTAAATCCTCCAACCTTTTTGACATTTTTTATAACCATCAACAGAGGCTAAGTGGATAAACTCTGTGTCAGTAGCATTTAATGTCTTTTCCAAATCATCTCTATTGTGTGTCGAAATATTTCTACAGATTTAACAAAAGATGTTCAAATTTTGAGGTCAGCTCTCAACTATCAACTTCAAACAGAGTTTTATCTCTTTCTAATGCATATTAGACTGTAAACAATCTATTAGAAAAAACATAAAACATTAAACAGCATCAACTAAATATCTGTTGGAGTGACCCATTAAAACTTTTAGACAAAAGAATGCTACTCCCTACAGCAAAGAATTACTCAGTCCAAAATATCAATAGTGACATTGCTGAGCTAGACATAGAAGGAAACTGATTGGAGGTTACAAGAGTTTTCAGACTAGTGGAAATATTTACACCAATTAACTTAAATCAGTGTTCCTCCTGAAAAGCCAACAGAAGCCCTCGGTCATTACGTCACGTTAACATTTGCCAGGGCATTTCCTGGCTACCATGGCCACATGTTCTAGGAACTTTGCTGCCGTTATTCTTCAACCTCAGGCCATTACAATACTTTGAAATCTCTTCAGGAACTACCGCAGTCATTCAGACTAGGAAGAAAAGAGCTCAACGTAAGAATTTATTCTCCTAGGCAGTTTGCATATTTAATTACAAGTAATTCTCACAACACCTCAGACCAAGGAACCTCCTCTGACGTCATCTTACTCTAGCCCCCTCTTCATTTTTTGTATCATCTAGAGGGCAATATGTTGTGGGTAGAGAATTTTGAACTGGAATTCCGCTTTTTGTAATCCCTATGGCTTTTTCTGAATCTACTTACCCCAACCTTACCCCATCTATCCCTTCTTAAATAAATGCCACAGCACTCTTTTTACTTACCAATTTGATTTAACTAATATGACAGCCTTTTCAATCAAAGACAATAAAATTGCTCTGCTTTTTCACTAGCTTAAACCATGCAAAAGTATGTTTTTCGTGCCATGATTATGCAAAGGATAGGTCAGCAGACTCTAATATAAAGGGGAAAGGTATGAGACTCAAAGTAAACCAGCCTAGTGAGGGTTTTGGTGATCAGTGTATGAGAAAGGAGTCAGACAAGCTGTGGAATGGAAATGATATGTAGAAAATTTGAAGGAGGTCTTATTTTTACAGTTATAACAAGTGACAATACTTCGTGTTCATTTAGTAAACTACCAGTATTTTCATCTGTGTAAATCCCTATTTTGACCTCTGTGTACAATGTGCATATAGACCTTCACCTTGCTGCTTCACTGCCTGGTGCATTAGAAGCTGCTAATAAGCAGACATCATAGCTTCAGGAGCAGCAGGTCAGGGGAAGGAGTAAAAAGAAGAAAGGTGGGGATTGGGTGGGGAGAAAGTGTAACCCTTTGTATCGTCACTTACTTTATAACGCATTTTTCAGATTGTATCTTCATAATTAAGTGGGGGATTCCAGGTAAGTCCAGAATATTGGGACATGTGAGGGAATGTGAGGTCATTGGGATATTTAAAAAAAGCTAAGGGCATAAGTATCTTAAAGATCTCTTGAGCTGGATTTAGATGTTACTTGTTTTTCAGAACAAGTGGTTCTCTACCCCCAGTTTCTGATCAAACCCTCTTTTATCGAAATAGGAAAACTGCAGCAAAACATCCAGGAGTCAGTTGAGGAGGCTGAGAAATTTCTTCTCCAGCATAGCCCTGCCCTCTTTTCTCTACCTGCTGAACTCTTTCTGGTTTTTCTCGTTTCCCTTTCTCTCCTAAACTGTAAGCTTTTTCTTTTTACCTACTGGCTGACTTATTTGTGAAAACACTCTTAAAACTATGAAGAGCAACAAGACAAATGCGTTGTATTCTGCCTCTTGCCCATGTCCAAGTTTAGACACTAAATCTATCAAAGGATAAGTTACTTTGGGTTTGAGTTCTGTGAACTCATGCATAAAATTGAGATATCTTGAGGATATTAGATGTATTAATAAATTCCCAGAAGGCAAATGAAAATATAGGCCTCTGTACTTAAAAAGGGATTATGGTTATTAACATAAAATTGGGAATATATAAGCATAGAAACTAGAACTGGAGACTGAATATTTGAAAGGATCTATAATAAGTATGTAGAAAAAAATGAGTCAGAGACGGGAACTTTATCAGAAAGGTAAAAAGAGAATCAAGAGATATCAGTGTGCTAGGAACCAAGAAAAAGAAAAACTTCCAGCAAGATGTGGTAGTCAAAAATATATAATGCCAGAAAAGAATTGAGCAGGATGAACACTGAGACAAAGCCATTATATTACCAGGTAAAACTGTTTGAAAGAGTAGTTTCATTAAGGTGGGGAGGGAAGAAGACATATTACAAACCATTGAGAGCAAAGAAACTTTAGAGGAGATAAAAGATGACACGCACCTCTTTCAAGACATTAATTTAGGAAGGAAATGTGAATGATAAAGCAGTTTAAGAAGAAAATGTGGTCAAATAAGGACTTCTTTAAGCCACTGACTCTTTAAGCACACATGTAGACAGAGATAAAAGAACCAGTGGAGAAAGGCATTCAATATAACAGATAGAAGAAATATTTGATTTCCTTTCCTAAGAAGAGATGAAGTCAGAGATAAAATCACAAGAATATAAAAGCAGGAGATGATTGCATCAAGATCGATGCTTTCCAAATGCCAGCTCATGAACTGATTTCACAAAGACAAAGTGAGAATTATTACAGGAACTTATTTTAAAAATTAATTCCTGGATTTAACCTTCACAGGTTTGCATTCAGTAGGCCTTAGTTGTGGTCTAGAAACCTGTCTATCTAACTGTCTATTTAAATAGCTGTTTAAACAACACTGTTGCATAACTACAGAGCAGAGATCCTCACCAATATCAGACCAACAGTCCCTCTTTTTTAAAAGTCATATTTATTGAGGTAATATTGATTTAAAACACAAGTATATATTTTAGAGTTCACATCTCTACAAAGGTATGCTATCAAACTATGTCCACCACCAAAGCCCCAGTGATTTTCCCCCAGAGTTCATTGAAAACCACCCCCCTTTTATCCCCCAAGCCTGCACCAAGAATGTAGCAAGACTGCCATGCAGCTGTCACCTACAAATGTAGATTAATACAGGGGTATGCATTGACAACTCAAATATCACAAGTGGGCAGTAGCACCGATAAAATGATTTTTGGAAATGACTAACCCAGATGAAGGTCTAGACAAAACAAAGTAAGATCTTCCCTTGATCTACATAGTAGTTACATTTCTGTAAAAGTCAACATATATTAAAACTGTGCAAAAGATACTCTGCATTTACATAAAAAATGGAGCTATATTCTAGGCCAAGATAATTTTAGACATTCCTCTAAGTGAATGTCTAGGGGAGACACTTCAAAGTCATAACAGGATATAGAGAAGTCTTCACTTGTGTGAGTTTGTCCCATGTACTGGAGGGTATCTGGTAACCCTGATCCCCACCCATTAAATGCCAGTACCATCCCCTAAGCATTGTGACAACCAAAAGAAAATTCCATCCTTTGCCGTTTCTAAAACTTCCCCTAGGTATCAGCTGGATACCCACTGCACCAGAGGAAAACAACAGAGCCAGCAAGATGAATGCTCTCAGGGATCTAAAGGATCCTAGAGATGGATGAAAGTTAAACAATAGGGTTTGTGGGGCCTGTGAACTAAAGAAAACAAACTTCCCCTAAAGGTATTTACATTTTTTTTAAGTTTCAACTGTACCAACAGATTTACTTATTTTTCAAATGAATGAATGTGGCTTGTTAAACAAGCCTAGCCTTTATGTAGTCTTGTGTTACATTTGTACTTTTTCTGAAAAGCAATCCTCAAGGTTAAGAATCCATCCGTGGGAGCTCCCTGGTGGCCTAGGGGTTAAGTCTTAGCACTATCACCACTGTGGCCTGAGTTGGATCCCCAGCTGGAGAGTTAACCCACATATGGCGCAGCAGACCTCTCTTGTCTTGCCCCCTGCTCCCCTCAGCAGTATATTTCAGTTGATCTGCCTGTGCTGCTCCGCGCTCTGTCTCTGGTGAATCCTCTCACCACTTCTACCCTGCACCTTTGGCCTACACTCCAATTCTTCTACAAAAAAATAAAAATAAAGTAAATACAAAAAAAAAATTCACCATTGAAGTTTCCAAGCAGCACTCAGAAATGGACTTTTCAGAATTCAGTTTAGCATTTAGGAAATTATGACCAGCAATGTTATAATTAAACAAATTAAAATAGAATAGAATAGAATAAAATAGATCATAGTACAATTGTTTATTTCAGGTGTGTGGGGGGTATGTGGGTGTGGGTGTGCCTAAGCACATATATTGTAGATAATGTATACTCTATTTTACAGGCATTCTTCTTTGACATATTTGTTAAGAGCAGATCTTGGAGCGAAAGATAAGAGGGCCTGAGTTCCAATCATACCTCTCAGATATGTAATTATATATAGACAAGTAGCTTAAATTGTCATAACCTCTGTTTCATTTACCTGTAAATTGAAGATAGTAATGTTTTACAAGGTTTCCAAAATATTTAAGACAGATAATTTATGTAAAATGCTCAGTATACTGTTTAACACATCGTAAACAATAAACAACAGCTGCTATTATTTTAATAATCATCAACATATAAGGTTTCCCTGGTAGACTAGTGAAATAGGAGATAGAAATGTCATGTGCTTAAATAGGTACCAAATGTATTCTTTTGTTTCTAGAAAAATTATTTGAAATGACTGAAGCCATCATATTTGTAGTACTCATGTATTATGTGTGTAACAAATGACTCTAAGGTTGAGCGTTAAATTCTCAAGTGTAGCTTAAAACGACAGTTTTTGAGAATCAGAAATTGGGATCAGCTTAGTTGGATGGTTCTAACTCAGGATCTCCCAAAAGGTGGCAATCAAGCTACAATCAGGGGTGCACTCACTAGGGGAGCTGACATATCCGCTTGCAATCATGTTTCTATGACTATTGGCAGAAGGCTTCAGTTTCCTGCTACATTAGCTCCTCCGTAAGTATGTTCATGATATGGCTTCCCCCAGCACATAATGAGAAAGAGAGACAATACACACATAAACACAGAGACAGACATGGAGAGAGAAGACTAAATATAGAAGCCATCATCTTGTATAACAGTTTCTGAAGTGACAAAACATCACCTCTACCATATGCTTTGGCTCACAAAGTCTAACCTTGCTACAATAGGAGAGGAGATACCCAGGTGTATGAATGGCAGGAATACCAGAGATCATTGCTGGGGGTCATTTTGGAAGGTGGTAATCACAATATTTATTAAATGCTCATTTTCCTTGGGTAAATTTTTAATGCAAATATGAGGTTTTTTCCCAGCGTAAGTAATTATCATTCACTGCCTGAATTCCAATGAACACAAATATGGAGCCATCGATTTTGTTAATGATGCATGACACCAACTTCTTTAATAAATCATATTTTTCTATCAAGAAAATTTTGTGTAATCTTAGAGTCTTATCATTCTTTTAAGAAATTAAACTTAGTAAAGGCATTTCAAATACACCTCTATGTTTTCCACTAAATAATATTTGGCGCTTTCTATGAAAAAATTATTTCCCCTAGCTATACTTTATTACATTCTAAAAATAAAAGGCAGGATGGCAGGCATCCTTTACTTGGCTTAGAATCCGACAGTAATATAGGGTTAAGACTTCAAAAGTAAAAATCAATGAGGATTTTTTCCTAGCACAGACCTTCTCAAAGATGATGAAAGTAAAACGTGAAATGTCAATATTCTTAATGCCAAGAATTTGATGAACTGCATTAAAATAATTGCAAAAGATGATTTCTATCATGATATGAAAATGAAGTTCCTTATTCAGATAATGTTAATAAGAATAAATAACCTAATTCAAACTGGAAGATCAATACTCCTATCTGAAACAAACAAAAAAACCCCACTTATTTCTAAAATGTCATCAAATTTAAGAAAATGCCTGTTATCTATTTTTTAATTTGATTTTTAATGTAAGGTTTATTTTGTCTTCAATATTAATCAAATATTTCAAAGTGGCTCCTGGCTTCATTCATATTTTTAAAGTAATAGATCAATTTTGGTCCTTGGCAAAATAATATAATTGACTCTCCCCTCCTCATCTGATGTCTAGCCTTCTTTTTGCCATGCTGCTCTCTAACTCTTTGCTCTCTAGTTCAATAATTAGTTTGTCAAAATATTTTGATGCTCACTCCACCAAAGCATAAAAAACTGAAAATTTAAAAGTGCTATATACATATATATCCACAGGGGATAACATGTTCATTGAAATAACACATGTAAACTACCTATCACAATAAATGACACAAAGTAGATGCTTAATAATTGTGAGTTTCCCTTTTTGCAAGTTTGCTTTTCACTGTACTTAAAGGTAAAAGATGCTTAATAATATTAACCCTCACTTCTAAAAAATTGCTTCATGTCTTATTGAGGTAACAATGGTTTACAACACTGCATATGATTTAAGGGTACAGGTTCATACCTCTTCATATGTATGTTACCACGCCACATCCACCACCAAAGCACCCATAACACTCCACCATATTCTGCTGGTTCCCCTTCTCAGTTTGCTCTCTCCCCCATCCTCTCCCTCCAGTAACCTCAATTCTGAAGCCATATTTCTAGGGTTTGAGTTCAGTTTTATCTGTTTCTTTGTTTTGTTTCTTTCTATTACACATATGAGTGAAACCATCCAGTATTTGTCTATCTCTTAAATTATTTCACTTAGTATAATTCCCCTCCAGTTCCATCCATGCTGTCTCAAATGGCAAGAGATGTTCTTTTGATGGTTGAGTAGTATTCCATTGTGTATATATATATATCACATCTTCCTGATCCATCCATCTGTATTTGGTCACTTAGGTTGTTTCCATATCTTGGCTATTATAAATAGAGCTGCAATGCATATAGCAGAAAGCTCACTTTAAAGTGCTGCCTCTTTGAACATTTATTTACTGTTTGCAGATATTTACTACTTTGGTTCAAAAGATCTACTTTTTATGTATAATGAATCTGAAAAGTCTAGGCTTAAGACTTTAAATACAGAGCCATTATTTTCAGCTTTAGGGAAATCACTAACTGTATCTACTAATATCATTTGGTTGTAGCATACCACACCACAAGGGCAGATTTTGAAGAGTGATATAATCTAATTTGCAACCAAAACTGAAGAAATTGATCTCTCATATATGAAGTACATGAAACTCTCCACCCAAACTGCATTATTGTCACAAATAGTCAAAAGGCCAACAGAGAAATTCTTTCACTTGGGAGGGAGAAAGGATGCTGTCCTGGCCCTTACCATACTGTGCAATAAGACTGGGCTCCTATTGCACACTATGGGGTTAGTGCAATAAGGAGATTTGTCTAAATAGGCACAGTAAATGAACCAAGTAGTGAGAGTACAGAGAGGTTAGTTTGAAAAAGAAGATCGGAGGTTTTAGACTATATATACAGTGATCAAAACTAAAACTAAACCAAAGATGAAAAGTGAACC
This sequence comes from Scalopus aquaticus, assembly GCA_004024925.1. Lineage (NCBI taxonomy): Eukaryota > Metazoa > Chordata > Mammalia > Eulipotyphla > Talpidae > Scalopus > Scalopus aquaticus. The sequence goes on from PVIJ01006785.1 coordinate 74,483, forward strand.
ATAGTCACTGCTGACTGTAGTCACAGGGTCACTGCTGGCACATATAGTGCTTTTCTGCAAATTACAAAAAAGCTCCAATTCCACCAGGCAGTACAGCCCCACACCAGACTCCATTTCCCCATCATCCTGGGGCTTTAATGCAGTTAACAATCTGTACAGCTAAATAGGCAGTAGCTATAAGTCAGCCCCAGGAAAGCAAAGAAGAACTAAAATGTGAGAGCTGGTACATGAAATTTAGGTCAAAGTAGGCTCTAGTACACTTACCTACTTGTGCTGTGATACTGTGCTAAGCCAGCCTAATGCAAGGTGTGGGTCAGAGAAGGGTAGTTCATTTTTATAAAGCCAAGTACACCTGAGACTCAGTGTATTAGTCAGTGTTGACACATAAAATTAATCATCACAGACTTTATAAGAATCTATAGGATAGTAACCATAAGGAGATTGTTCCTCTATATTTGTAAGAAATGGTTATGAAAATAGACAAAATGAACTGAGCAAATGAACTTATATTGAAAAAAAAATGGCAATATAGATATGGGGAAAAAAAGTAAGAAGATACCAAAATTTGAAATGTTATAAAAATTAGAAATGAATAGAACTTACTCTGACAACCAAAAAATCTCAGTTTGATCAGGTTTAATCACTGTTTTTATTTTGTAATATTACTGATAGTGCTAGGTCCCTAAAACAAAATTCTGTATTGCACTACTGTTGATATATGTCTGCTGGTTAATGAAGAAAAGATGATGAATTTAATAAAGTTTATCCATTAATCAGACATTGCCATGGCACATCCTTCAAGGCATCCAACTGTCACATTTGTTTTCTCAAAATTGTACTCAGTCTATGTCACCCTGAATAATTTTTCATCAAATCATGTTAATCAATCATTGAATGAAGCACCTTCTATGTGCCCAGAGCTTGCTAGATGTTGTGGAGATCCTACAAAGTAGGAAAGAGAATCCTGTTATTAAGGTACTTGCAAACTAGCTGAGGGGATAAGACACTCAGAAACTAAAGAATGTGAATATATAAATATATCGCTAAAATCTGTCATATCAAAACTGGACAATAAGTCCCATTTGTGCGATATATACAATACATGCAGAAAAAAGAGCAAAGGGAGAATTCACTAGAATATGCTCCGCCATAAAGGAAACAGACTTGAATTGAGAACAATGGTTTGTTGGGGAAAGAGGGCAAGGTCTCAGCTATTGGCACAGAACACTTGCTTATGCTTTGTTGAGGGAGACAATCCTGGCTTCCATTTTGCCTGGTTATTCAAACTTCAGATCAGTTCTATGTCATTGTAACTGAATATTTTAAGTAATTAAAGCATTCAATTTGCCATTTCCTTGTGACCAAGCCTTTTCTACCATTTCTGAGTTTATATAATGAAAGTCTCTGGAATGATTCAGAAATTCAATATGCATTCTCTTTTATCTGTGATAAAGGCTGTTATTTGTTATTTTCTTAAAAAGGAGAATGATACAATTTAAAAGGCTGATCAGAGTATTCTACTCTTCAATTACTTTAGAAATAATTAACCATCTCAATTCTCCTATCTTATGACTTTGCAGCAGGAAGTATGCTCCCTAATTACCACAGAGTCTTTATATTTGATTATTGAGCAGTGTATAACTCAGGATATATGCATGTTCTTAAAATAGAAATAATTTATTAAAAAGATTACAAAGGACAATGATAAATTTCTGACTTCTTATGGTACCCGCTTCTCCAACAGTGGATTTCCATTTTCAGTGTTCATTTATTGTGGTGTGGGGACAAGAGGAATGGAGACACTGAAAAAAAGTGACAAGGTTCTAAAACAGCAAACTTGGAGACTGGAAAAGGGATAATTAAAGGGCTGCTAACTAATACTGATAACTGAGTCAAGGTGAGAAAAATACACTATGTTTTTATCATTCGTAATTTTTTATTGAAGTGAAATTATACAAGTTTGTTTGTCCATCACTATAAATCAACATATGTATATACTACACTAAGCTTACCATAAAAAACACAATTTTATCCTTCACCACAAAAGTGAAGCCTTTCATCTAATTTGCCAACACTTTTCCCCCTTCCCTTCTGGTGACCACTTAGATGTATAGTCTAAAAGCTTATTTTTATCTTGCTCAGCTGTTTTCACATATGAGTAAAATCATATGCTGTTTGTTTTTCTCCATCTGACTTATTTCACTTAGTGTAATATACGCTATGTCCATCCATGTTGTTGCAAATAGCAAGATTTCATCTTTTTATAGTAGAGTGATATGCCATTGTGTATATACCACATATTCTTTACCTCATCACCTGCCCACTGGTAGGTTATTTCCAGCTCTTTTGACATTGTAAATAATATTTCAATGAACATGGGGGTGCACTTACTATTTCAAATTAGTGTTTTCCTATTTTTCAGGTAAATAGCCAAAGAAGGATAACTTAAATTAATACTATTTTTATAAAGTTCATAATTACACAAAAGCAAAATCTGAGATAGTACATACCTTCAGTAGTTGGTCAAGGTGCAGATATTGTAGGTTCAGACATTATCTTCAAGAGTTGATGCAGTACAAGGTGGAGACCTAAGTAGTAAAAATAGATCTTCAGTTGAGTAGTAGATGTGTACATTCATGATTTACATACACTCAATCTTCTCACACATTTTTAATTATTCATTTAAAATTTTTTATTGATGTGACATTGGTTTATAACATTATATAATTTTTAGGTGTACAGTTTTATTTCAACATCTGTATATAACATTATATTTACTACAAAAAATCTGGTTTTCTTCTATCACCATACAATTGAAACATTTTAGCTGATTTATCCACTGTCTTTCCCCTTTAGTTCTGTTAACCATTATTTTTCTTCTTTTTACTGAGGTAATATTAGTTTACAACATGTATAAACTGTAAAGGTGTCTGCAGTCTCACCGCAGCAGTATACAACATTCTCTGCCCACTACCAACCTGCTCCCTCTTCCCTCTCTGGTAACCACTTTTTTGTTGTCAGAGCCAAAAGGTTTGTTTTTGCTTTTATTTTATTTGTTCAATTGCCCTTTTTTTCTTTATATTCCACAGAAGAAGAAAAAAACATACCGTAATTGTTTTTCTTCTTCTGACTTATTTCACTTATAACATAATCCCCTCAAAGTACATCCATGTTGCCACAAATGGCAAAATTTCATCTTTTCAGAAAAACACACATTGAATGGTGCCAAATCTTTACATGATATAATCATCACAAGCAACTTAACCAAGACTAGCCAGTTTGGGAGAAGAAAAAATAAATGGGTGATTGGACTGATGTAGGTTTGTGAATGTTTAGCATAAATGAAGAAAACAAGAAGATGGAAGGACTGGGTGCTGGTAGGAGTGTTCATGTTCACTGGATGAAGAAGGACATGACATCAAAGGTGACTGAAGGAGAGGTAGAAAAATTGAAGAAGTCGTGGTTAAAGTTGCTGATTTGAAGCAGATTTAAGAATGGGTAAAATCTTGGTTTACATTTTTATATGTCTGTTACTTTAGGGTAAATTTATTTGTTCTCTCTAAACTCAGTTTCCTCATCTGTAAAATATTGATAGTGTTGGCGTTTAGAGATGTCAGCAAGAATACACAGGTTATATATAACACCATAATGCCTGGTACATAATATTACTTCACAATTATTATAATTGTTAAATTGTTACAAAGATTATTATAAGTATTCCTAGAGAATGCAAAGATTGAAGTGTGGCCTTTAAGTTGATTTTCTGGAGCAGAGTAGGGGCAGTTAACTGAAAATTTGAATGAGGTGTTGAAGGAGTAATCTGTATGGTTGTTTAATTATCTCATTTAAAAAATCAAAAATACTTTCAGAATCATCTATTGACTTCAAAGAAGTAAATGAATTTTATTTAAATTATCCCTGATTTTTGATCTATTAAATTGCATGAAACAGATGGAATTAAAAGAGAAAAAGAAAACACTACTGTCATAATTTTTATTTTTCCCCTTGAAGCAAGCATAGTCTTCTTCAATTCTTCCACCAACTGATTTATTAAAACATGTCTATTCTATTAATGTAGGTTTACATTGAAAACAATCTTGAATTTCACTATTTAGTGTTGATTCATATACATTCATTGCAGAACTTGCATCTAGGCTCTTGAAAGTCCACACCTGCACTTAGTAGAAAAGTTGGTCATTTAACCATCAGAGTATTAACAGCTTTTTAGGAGGGAAGAATGGATCTAGATAGGAAAAGCAAATTCTTAGTGATACAAGTTCGGTTACTCCTGCTACTTCTCTTGATTTAATGAAAAGTATACAGGATGTGCAGAGAGCTGATGTAAGTATTCAAATAAAGGAACATCTGCTCTGTTGTAAGTCTAAGACAGGTAGTCATGACAACAAGAATGTGGAATCAGGGCCTCCCTGATGGCGCAGTGGTTAAGCGCTGGGCTGTGGAGCTGTCAGCAGTGGCAACGAGAGTTCGACGCCCAGCCAGGGAGATTCCCACATGGCGTGGCAGACTTCTCCTGCCTCGCCCGCTGCTCCCCTCAGCAGTGTATTTCTGTCAATCTGCCTGTGCTGCTCCCCATTGTCTCTGGTGAACCCCCTCGCTGCCCAACACCTCTGGCCTGTACCCCAGCTTGTATGCATAAGTAAATAAATATTTAAAAAAAAAGAATGTGGAATCAGAATAAAAGCCCTAAGGATGTACTCCAAATGCACACTTACTCGTTGTCTACATTTACAAACATAATGACAAACTATCAACTGACAAGTATGAGTTCAGTCAACCCCATTATTTGCCATGATATAGATCATCAGACACAGTTTGATTTCACTTTTCTCACTTCATAGCCTCATTTACAACTGAATATTCCACTCTTACAGATTGCTAGTATATTTAAATAAGTAATCATGAGAAAATTTTATTGGGCCTTTCTTATAAAAGAAAAATAATATCATTTAATATCTGCAGGCTACAGACCATATTCATAACAAGCATTTACCTTCTAATTCCTGGATCCACATATCACTACAGAGACTTTTCCAAAAAGATGAAAATGAAAAGTTTCTCACCTCTGATTTTGCATATGATGTATGATATTCATGAAATCCCCTACCATTTTTACAGAATATTCTTAATCTTCCTTCAAATTTCAGTTCAATATCATCTCAAAGATGTCCCCATTAATGACTTTAGACTTCAATGTCTCTTACAATGCTCAGACTTTCTAATTGACATATTAATATATCGTTCTGGAGTGATATCTTACTGGCTCTACTATTTTTTAGACTGTTTTTGATTAATGTTACATGTTAATCATGTTTTATCACAATGTCTAGATCAGTGCTTTACACAAAGTAAGATTTCAATAACTATTCATTAAAGAGGCATTGAAGCATGTATTTTATAATAAGAATTTTTCCATTTTTGTTTTTCAGTAGTTGCTACATTAGCAATCTACACTTTTGACTATATGACAGATGCATTTCAGTCTCTTTAAACACCTTTTAAGCAATGTTTCAGCTGAAAATCTCTCTCTGTCTCTCTTTAGGTTGTCCTCTAGCCTTTCCATTCACTGGACTGCCAAAAATCAGGCTTGAATTTCCAAGATGATCATTAAAGTTGCTTTGCGAGTGGTCAAAGGGAAGCAAGCATGAAACCACATTTCACACATATACAACCTTGAGTCATAGTTTAGAGTAGTTTATTAATGACCTCCTGTCCATCCATAACACCATTAAATGAGATGATTTGGTTTGCTTGTGGTCAATGTGACAGAAAAGTGGTATATAGCTTTATATGTTGTCAAATCAATATTTTGCCACTGATACTCAAATATTACTCTCTAATATGTCAGCTATATGACCACTGAAATAATAGGATAATATCCTACATGTTTCTGTTTTTAGTTTACCCTCTTTCCTCTGTCTGAAATTCTTCTAAATCCCATCAAATCCTCTCTTGTCTCTGATGTCCACCCTGATTCCTTCAGCCAAAAATGTTTTTTCCTCATTTAACATGCATAACAGCTTCTCCTTACCTTTTCTTTGTAAATTGTTGGGGTTTTTGTTAATGTTATCTTAAAATTATTTACATATGTATACATTACCTTCCTCACTAGATGACTCCTTGAAGGGGGAGACATGATATAGCTATAGATGATTTATTTCATGTGCCTCAAGTGCTTAATACAATATCCTACCCATGGAAACAGTTCAATGAGTATTTGCTCATTGAAAGAGTAAATGATCTGCTGACAAATCTTATGTTAGACCAAAAGTATTTTTAAAATCATTTAAACCAATTTGTATACTTTTAGGAACAAAAGAATTTTTAACTTAATGTAGTATGTACAGATGATTTCTAATGATTCACACTTAAATGTATGTTATAATGCAATGTTACTTCAATAAAAACATTGTTAAAAAAACATTAAAATTAGGCATCAATAAGACAGGGCTAGAAGAGGTTTTGTGGATAATTCCGCAAAAGAACATATAACAGTTAACCACGGGAAGAGGCAGGCACACAAAATGTAACAAGCAATATTAAAGGATTATGAGCAAATTTCTATGATGACATAGGCAATCAATTAATCTTGCTCTAGGGAAAAGTAAATGATGTGACAGGGAAGGTTTTATAGGAAATTAAACACAAGCAGAACTTTGAAGGATAAATAAGTTTCTGGTTTGGCAAGGGAGGAAAGTGTACCATAGAGTTTCCACTTCCAGGAATCACCTACCAGAAGAATCCCTCTACCCCGTGTAAAAGGCAACTGTAAAACATGGTATTCAGGAACCCGCAAATGTGTCAAAGCAGAATTTTCCAAAACATGTTCTATGAGAGAGCTTTAATCAGGGTGTTAGGGGATGATTTTCAAATAAATTGGGAAACAACTGACTAATGTAAAATACAGATCTTCACCATAGTATGTTTTCAGAGTAACATACTAATATTGCATGTGTCTCTAAAAAAGGAAATGTACAATAATGTGCAGCAGTTTGCACACTTACTAATATATAACCATGAAAACTTTACTTCCCAGAACGAATGGAATTAAGGTTCTATAGAACTGTTTAGAAAAAACAGACTACAACATATTTTGCATTGTGAAGGAATGAGAGTAGTGAATGATGTAGTTAGTAATGGGGACTGGTGTCAGATTTTGAAGTATCTTAACTTTCTAAGCATATTAGATTTTTCTTTTCCATGGGCAATAGAGAAACAGCAAATATTTTATATAAGGGTATTAAATAAGTCCTAAAAATATACATCAGGAAGCAAAAGAGAGGACGGACTCAAGAGAACAGTGACTGGACCCAAGGGATATCAGTTGAGACACTACTGCAGTGGGAAATAAGATGAGGACCTGCATTAGGTTAATAGTCAGGACAGAAATGTTGGTATTGTCTCAACCGAATGGTGATTTATTTGAAAGTGAAAACTATGCTAGAGTTACATTTCTTACCTCTAACCATAAGATCTAATATAATGCTGAGGATATCAGATGTCTATTTTTTTTAATGCATGTTCATTAAATATCTTCTGAGAAGTAACTGAGCAAAACAATCTGATCCTAGAGAATATTGAGCAAAAAAGAAATTATTCTACAAATCAAGGACTCTAAGTATAACCTTTCTTTTTCAGGTGCTCATTCTGAGTTATTGTAGGATCTAAGCGAGTCCCAACAAGTTCCACTTGCTACTACACTCTGTACAGTCTCAAATTGTACCAGGGTTGAAAAGCATGAAGCAAAAATGACAAAATTAAAGGGGAAAACAGACAATTCCTCAGTCATCATAAGGAATTTTAATATCCCTCTCAGAAATGATAGAAAAACCAGACAAAAAAACCAGTGAAAAACAGGTTTGAACAAAATTATCAATCACTTCAGTTCAATTGATGCTTATATAACATACACTAAGAAGTGTATGTTAGAGTATGTTACCATTCTTAGTCAAATACTGTTTGACAAGTGGGTCAAGATAATTTCACATAGAAAGACGGTTTTCTCAACAAATGATGTTAGATCAAAAAAAACCTTTGACTTTTATTGTACACAAAATACAAAAAGTAACTCAAAATGGATCATAGATCTAAATGTAAAAGCCAAAACTGTTAAACATATCAAAGAAAACATATAAGAAAAAATTTGTACCATTGGGTTTGGAAAATTTCCTAAACAGAACACCAAAATAATGATGTATGAAAGAAAAATGAAATGGACCCCATTAGGATTTATAAAGTTTTTGCTGTGAAAGATATAATTAAGAAAACAACAAAATAAGCCACAGCCCGGGAGTATTTGCAAAATACATATCTAACAAAGCACTTTTTATCAAGAGTATATAAAGAACTCATATAACTCAACAACAAAAAGACTATTAATTTAAAAGATAAGCAAAAGATTTCAATAAGCACTTCTCTTAAGAAGATGCACAAATTACTGATAACGTTCAACAGTATCAGTCATTAGGGAAATACAAAACCAAAACCTCATTGAGACACCTCTCTGCGCCCATAAGGATAGCTATAATCAAACTGACAGACAATAGCAAGTGTGGTGAAGATTTGGACTATTACTTGTGAGAATGTAAAATGCCATACCCACTTTGGAAAATAGTCTGGCTTTTCCACAAAAGGGTTAGCACAGAGTTACTTTATGGCCTAACGATTCTACTCCTAGATTTTCACCCAAAAGTAAACATACTGCACAATTTATAATACATGTATATAGATACATGTGTGTGAGACTATTCATATTAACTTTATCTGTAGTGTTGTAAAACTGGAATAGCAAATGACCATCCACATATGAATAAAAACAAGCCATAGTATATTCAAAAATTGGAATGCTATTCATCAATAGAAATGAGTGAACTATAGATATGTATAGCAATGTGTATACTCTCAAAGACATAGTAAGCCTGTAGTTCTCAACTAGAAACAAGTTTACTTTTCAGGGAATATTTGGCAATATCTGGAGACATTTTTTATTGTCACAATGAGGAGGTGTTATTGGAATCTAGGAAGTAGGGAACAGTAATGCAGCTCAACATTCTAAAGAGGACAGGATAACCCCCTGTAGGAAATACAACACCCAAATGTCAGCGGTATCAAGATCCAAGAAACCTGTGCTAAGTAAAAAAAGTCAAATGTGAAATATTACATACTGTGTGATCCCACTTACGTAAGTTTCTAGAAAAAGCAAAAATATAGTGAGATAAAATAGATAAATACCTGCCTAGAGTCAAGAATGGGGAGAGTGGATCAAGATAAAGGGACCTGAGGGAACTTTCTAGGGTGATGGACCATTTTATATATTGATTGTGCTGGGGTTCACACAATTGCATATGATTATCAAAATGCACTGAAAACTGATTATAAAAATATTGTATGCATATTAATCGCACCTTAACCAGAAAAGCCATCACAATGAGGGGGAAAGCATTGAAAGAAAAGATAAGGGATTCCAAAGATAAACTTGGCAAACCTCACCTATATGATTGAGAAATGATCCCAGACTGCATTGAAACTTCCAGGTCACTTAACATCATACTAGAGTATCTTGGTATCTTGAAAAGAAAGAGTCTAGCAATTTTCTATTGGGCTCAAAAAGAATAGTGGAAAATAGACAGGTTTAGTAGTCTTCTTTTTTATTTCTTAAAGAACATGACCTGTAACAGCAATTTTGGTTCAAGATTATTCCACCAACTGAGAATTTTTGAGAAATCTCACTGTGGTAGGTAGAATGTTACATGGTACATCTATGAATTTTAATAACTTTCATTGTAGAAGTTTTTTAAATAAATGAATAAACTATTTCCTGGAGCTTTTGAGATTAGCTTATTCCTTTGACATTCTCGGAGCACTAGAGCGCTCCTCATAACAGAAACTTACATTTGATCAATGTCCACAAAAGAAATGCCTCTTACACTTCCTTAACAAATGCTGCTTTGACTATGATAAGTAAAGAAGGTAGAATTACAGTTGATGAAATTTTATCAACAAGAGGTGAGAGTTATTTCTTCCTTCTGGGCTTAAATCAGAACATTCATTTTGAATCTCCTTGAGACAGTTACACAGAAATAGCCCCTTATCTCTGCTACTCTGAAAAAAAGTTATTTCTCCCATCCGTCTCTTTAAACTCTTGCGCACACACACACAAAGAGTCATCTTAGGAGTAATAAAAAAAAAACCATTACATTTATCTGTGTGTAGAGGATTCTTAGAAAGGCAGAGAAATACATAACCAGGTTGCCTCCAGAGTCCCTGGAAGCTCCAGAGTTCTGTGTGAATCTTTGTGATCCTATTACGACTGTTACAAAAAGTAAAAACCAAGATTGTCCCTCCAATATGGAGTCAGAGAAAGTTACTTGTTTTGGTTTTACAAAGATAATCTGTAAGTTTACTGTACTGGCACTATACTCAGAGGTTCCCTTGACTTCGGGCAAAACTGAAGCACCTCTTGGACATCAGAGATGAGCACAGACCCAAAGAGAAGGGACTGAGAGGAGATTTATGCTTCATTAACCACAAGGTGAGTAGACAGGAGGAATTGGGGACTTGGTCCGTGGTCAGGAGGCTGCCAAACAAACCGCTACTCGCAGCCCAGGGTCGGGAGAGATGACCCAAGATGCACACACCCTTAGCTGAGAGGAAATATTTGCAGAGGAGCTGGTATGCTTCTGGCAGCCCAATTTCCAAAGAGAAAAAGGGTAGTGTTATGTTCTGTGCTTCGCACCTCAACCACTCTGGACTGACCTTAAGAAGGGCACTAACAGCAAGCAGACTGCAGCAACTCTTGACCTCAGAGAAGAAGGGTACTATTGGTGCCACAAACAGGAGCCAGCTCTCCCCCAGCACATTCACATCTATAGCTGGATCCCTCCAGGCTTCTCCCCCACCCATGACTCAGCAGCTTCAAGTTCAGCGTCCCTACCTATGGAGTGGGGGAAAGGCCAAAAATAAATAAATAAATAAATAAATAAATAAATAAATAACTGAAATCAAATAAAACCACAGTACCACCTACTGGGAAAGTAGAAATAGTGCAAATCTCCAATGTACTGCTACAGACATATTTTGTTTAATTAGGGAAATCTAAAGCAACAAAATCGGCAGACAAGAAATATATATTATACACACACACACACACACACACACACACACACACACCTTGAGACACGAGGGAATTTGTCATCACAAGGAGAGAACAACTCTCCAGAATCCATCCACAAAATCATGGAAGATTTTATCTTCCTGTAACAGACGAGTTCACAATTGACAAGATAGAGAAATTGAAGAAAAGACAGAAAAGGTGGTCAAAGAAACAAGAAAAACGAATGACCTAAGAAATAAAATTAGTGAAACAAAGTAGAAATTGAAGCTTTAAGAAAATATCTATAGCAGAGATCTTTTGAATTATCCTTTTGATTTCTGTTTCTCTTATTTCTATACTTATTTTTATTATTTCTTTCTGGTGGATTTAGGTATCATTTTTTTCTTCTTTTTTCCAGTTCCTTAAGGTGTATTTATTTGAGAAGACACCTGAAATAATTGTTATCCCCATGAATTTGTTTACACTTGCTTTGTCACCCAGCATGTGGTCTGTCCTGAAGAATGTTACCTGTGCACTTGAGAAGACTATATAGTCAGCATTTTGGGAGTTCCGTGTCATAGAAATGGTTTCCATTTGGTCTAATTCCTCATTTGAGGAAAATTATTTTTTATTACTTATATTTATTTTTGATGAGGCATTATTTGGATACCCCCATCAGGTATTACCACCATAATACACTCACCACCAAGTCACCCATTATCCATCACTATAGTCCATTGTGTTTCTTTCCCTCCTTCTTCTTCCTCCTTCTCCACTCCCAACTGCCTTTGTACTTCACTTCTATTGTCAGCTTTCAAGGGTTAGTTTTTAAGCTTGTCTTTATCTTACTCTTAGATTACTTGATACTCCACATATTAGTGACACCACCTGGTATCTATTTTTCTCCTTCTGATTTATTTCACTTAGCATTATCCCTTCCATCTCTACCCATGTTGCTGCAAATTGTAAAAAATGAGTTTACTTTTTTGATCACTGAATAATATTCCATTATGTATATATCACACATCTTCTTGATCCATTCAGCTGTTTAGGAACATGGTTATTTCCATAACTTAGCTATAATAAATAGCACTGCAATAAATATGGGAGTGCAAGTTTCCTTTTCAATTAGTGTTTTTGAATTTGGGGGAAAAGAAGCCCAGAAGTGGAATTATTGGGTCCAATGCAGATATAGTTATAATGTTTCAAGACACTTCATACTGCTTACCATAAGAGATAGATGAATTTGCATTCTCACTAGAAGTGTAGGAGAGTTCACTTTTCTATACACCTTCACCAACACTTTTTGTTTCTGGCCTTCTCAATATGGGCCATTCTCATATGTGTGAGATAGTATCTCATTGTGGTTTTGATCTGTGTTTCCCTGATAAGTGATGGTGAACATTTTTTATGTGCCTGTTTACAGTCTGTCTTCTTTAGAGAAGTGTCTATTTAATTCTGCCCATTTTTTAAATTTTTTGTTTTGTTTTTGTGGAGTTTTATGCATTCTATGTATATTTTGACACCAGACCTTTGTTAGGTGTATGGTATGCATATATTTTCTCTTATTCAGTCTATAGGGTGTCTTTTCACCTTATTTATGATTTATTTACCTGTGCAGAAACTTTTTGGTTTGATGTATTCCCAGTTGCTTATGTGCTCTTTTGTTTTCCTTGCTGTCAGTGATGAATCCCTAAAGGCATCACTAAAGCTTATGTTGTCAAAGTTTTCTTCTATGTATTTTATGGTTTCAGGTTTTACATCCAAGTCTTTTATCCATTTTTAATTGATTTTTGTTTGTGGTGTGAGATAATGGTCTACTTTTATTCTTTTGCATGCAGCTATCCAGTTTTTCCAATACTATTTATTGAAGAAGATACCCTTAGTCCAGTATATGTTCTTGGCTTATTTGTTATAGATTAACTGTTCGTATATTTGTGAGGTAATTTCTGGGCTCTCAATTCTATTCCATTGGTCTGTGTGTATGTTTTTATTCCAGTTCCAGGCTGTTTTAATTGCTATGATTTTATAACATAAATTTGAGATCGGAAAATCTGATACTTCCATTCTCATTCTTTTTGTCTGGATTGCTTTTGCTATTCAGGGTCATTTATGATTCCATATGAAGTTCAATTCCATATGAATTTTAATTTGCTCCAGTTCTTTGAAAAATGCCTTTGGCATTTTTATTGGGATTGCATTGAATCTGTATATTGCTTTTGGTACAACGGCCATTTTGACAATGGTGATTCTTCCAATCATTGAGCAGGGACTATTTTCCATTTCTTTCTGTCTTCTATTCCTTTCAATAATGTCTTATAGTTTTCTTTGAATAGATCATTTACCTCCTATGTTATATTTACTCCTAGGTATTAATTTTTTTGGTATAATTGTAAATGGGATTACTTTCTCAATTTCTTCCTCTTCTATCTCATTGTTTGTCTATGTGAAAGCAAGGGAAAGAGCAAAGCAAGGATCCTTCTCTATCACTGCCTTGTGACATCATATCCCCTTTCATGTGGTTTCAATATATTAGTTATGCCAGACATAGAAAAGGAGGAAAGATCTTTGAAAAATTAAACAATATTTTAGGTGTCTAGATGAGCTGTTTTTGTTTGTCATCCATGTCTTTTATTCACACTCTTTTTTTTTTACCATCCTACTACTTTATTTTCTAAATATTTAAATAAACAATAGCACTCTCCTCTTGATTCAGTCATTTAACATATATGTTGAAATCTTGCCACTGTACACCCAGGACTTGGATTTTAAAGAAAAAATATACTTTATTGATTCTGGGGGAAAAAAAAGAAACAAATAGGCCATTTTACAACAATTCTCAGGTAAATAAA
>PVIJ01006786.1:0-57859 GCA_004024925.1 Scalopus aquaticus
TCCCCTCTAATTCCATCCATGTCGCTGCAAATTGCATGTGTTTATCTTCTTTCCATGATGAATAGTATTCCATTGTGTATATGTACCACATCTTCTGGATTCAATCATCTATTTTTGGACATCTGGGTTGCTTCCATACCTTTGCTATTGTGAACAGTGCCGTAATGAACATACGGGTGCATGTATCCACATGGAGCTTCCATACGACCCAGCAATCCCACTTTTGGGAATTTACCCAAAGGATACAAAAACATTTTTCTCATTTCTAAACAAGGGCATTGGTCTATACTATCCCTGAGCCTAGTCAAGCAGGCCAACTGCAGAAGTTAGATGTTATCGTATAGTTTCATCATTAACTTATAGGAGGCAAATTTGCACTTCATACAATACACAAGATGACAATAAACACTGCATTTTATAGATGACAGTATGTCTTCAATAAATGCAACAGAATGAGACTATGTAAAATAAAAAAATTACAATAAATTTCAGGGACAAATTGCAGTTCCTACTTGCAAGTCATGAAAGCCATGAATATGTTGCTACTAAATCCAAAAATAGGCATATTTCTTATATCTCCAGGAAGGCAGGTAACTTGAAGAAACAGAAATTCCATAGGATCTTTTCTGACAAGAAAACAAAAGGCAACCTAGAGGTTTGGGGTATTGAAGCAACAGCAAAAGCTTTGGAGTTTGCAGAAAATATTTTACATCACCAACCCCTAGGGGTATCTGACATGAAGTTTGGTGAAAACATGAAAACTATCTGAGAAAGCCTAGTTCTTCTGTCAACAATAGTAGCCATCTTTTATTTATTAATTGCCTTTCAGGAGGTTTTATTAGAGCCCAAACTGTGAGTATTCATGTTAACCTTTAGCAATAAATTTCAAGGAACACGAAAATGAATAAATCATTCAAGATAGAAGGCTAGATATCTAAAGGAGCTCATCTAAAGCTCAGCAAGAAGTCATATTTGAGAAGGAACAAATGCACTGTTATTCATTCTAAGCAAACTGAACATTAAGGATAAACGGTATTTAATAGAGTCAGCAATTAATTCGGTTTATAGAAACACAAGTCACAAATAAGAAGCATTAACCGACACTGGCCAAAATTACAACCTAGCTTAACCAACTTAGGGTGGGTGACTTCTAGGTTATAAATGTGAACTCAGGGTGTTTCAGGCATAGAAAAAAAATCTATCTATCTCCAGGGGCTTAACAAGATGTAGCAGCGGAAGAGACTGATGTTTGCCTGGATAATCTAAAATCAGGATGTCCTGACAAGGACCTCTAGGTGCATTGAGCTGACTGAAATGAATCTCCAAGTTCAAGGGGTGTCTGCCATAAACTTGACCAGGCTTCTGCACTTTCTTTATGTGTCACAGGGCATCTGACAGAAGGCCAGGGTGGTGGTTGTGGGAGGGGCACTACTGTATCAATTGATAGGTATTAGCACTAATGCAACAAAGCACTTGTACTCAAGTACCCAGCCACATGAAGATTATACGGAGTACAAAAAATGTCATACTTATTCCATCTTTGCTACTCCTCTTCTGACCAAGTCCATTTAAGGCCTACATTAGCTGAGGAAACTCAGTAGCTTTTAGCATGGGAAGACTCACTGTCTATTTTTAGCCTACCCATTTACACAAATCATATTTTTTACAGGCTCCCACTAAAAATAGAGGTCTCTTTTAGGGCTAACATAAAGTTAGCCATACTCAAATTGAAAACTTCCGTCTACCCTCGTCAAGTTATCCAAAAACCTGGTGACTCCTCACATTTTCATCTGTAGATCACATAATACTGGTCGTGGCTGATTTTAAGTGACTGTCTGAGAGAGTGACCTGTGAATATATGCTCTCAGTCAAGGTGTGGACTTTGTTTAATTGTGAGCATTTATTTGTTGCATTTTGAGTATCTACAGAACTCATCTGAGTATAACTGCTCAAGGATTCTTAGGCAGTTAAGTTGGTTACAAGTGCCAAGGTAGAAAAAAATCTATTTAATGTTAGTAGCAAGGCTTTAGTTTTTAACTTGGGACTTCCATGTCCAGTGTCTATGTTCTCTAAGGTTTAGAAAAACATCCTTTCATCAGAAACATCAACATTTTATATATATATATATACACATATACTTCTGCAAACAAATGATAGAACAATGATCAGGGTACTGAAAAAGGACTTTACATGATAAAAATTATTCTCAAATTAGTATAATAAAATACTCTTAGGATTTCATGGGCTAAATTCTCCCTTAAAATAATGGCTTCCAAAAGGAGTAACACTGAAATTATTATTAATTTTTAAATGTTACAGTACTTTTGAAGATTCATCTGTCCCCAAGTAAAGGGCTGGCTTGACTTGGTCCGGGAAGCCTGCCCCAAAGTGAGTAGAAGGAAATTTCAGCCATGCCTTCCGGCTGCACCAACCCTTAGTTCCAGTCACATCTCTCCATCATCCAGAAAACTACAGTGTCATAAAGAGAATGAACACACGCGCGCGCGCGCGCACACACACACACACACACACACACACACACACACACACACACACAAAGTCCGGATACTGTTTCTCCTGTAGGCATGTGATAGGTGCAAGAAGGGCACGGAGTGTTCCTGTCTAGGAGGAGAGGGGCCAAAACAGAATCTTAAAACACTCAGAAGCCACTGCCCCCGGATTCAGGGCACAAAGTCCTATTTCAACACACTATGAAAAAGTTCTTCCTGGACAAATGTTAGGAGGTGGACCTCAGTTTCCCTGAGTTAATATTAGATTCCCATCTCTGCCCTGGAGCTGACAACTGTTGATTCCCTTTAGTCAGTTGTTAGGGTAATAGGGAGTCAAAGTCTAAGAGTAGTGGTTAACAGTGAATGATTAAAAGGAGATGATGAGAAACAGTTCAACACACCCTGCTCTGCCATTACATCTTGAATTCATTAACGTTCCTGTATCACAGTTTCCCTATCTATAAAAGAAATATCAGACAAACAAGGAGCAGTGTTTGGTACAAAGAACATGCTCATAAAGCACTGTGGATGACGGTTGTCAGTTATTCTTGTTCCATCTCTGTACGAGTAGGTAAGTGAAGACCTCATGTGATTCATTGTTTTCATCTACCATTGCATGCTAAAATACAACCATTGTTTCTACAAAAAGCTGAAAAGGGGTTCAAAGAGTAATTCTATCCTTCCCTTAATATGCACAAATTAAACTTACTTTATTTTCCATTTGGAATAAGGTATATGTATGCCTCTGCTCATCACTTAGAGAAGCTATTCTTGGGAAGATTAATAGGACCTTGGTTGCCCTCCCCCGTAGGCTATAATCATTTAATTAGTCTGAGATTTCATTGACAATATCTGAACTTCCCATTTTAGCATTAAAATCTCACAATAAAAGAATGCCTTAGTCCAGAAGACCAGTGATTGGATCCTCTATTATTGATGAAATTGCTTCCAATAAATTCTTACTAAAGCATAAGGAATTATTTTGGAAAGGTAGTCACTTTCATAAACATGGCACGTTTCACTTCCAGCTAGAGCTTTATATTCAACAAATGCTTATGAAAAATTAACAATAAATAATGCATTAATTTGCACATTTCAATAAGATCAATGGCTTTCAAGGCACTTAGTAAAAATTAAGTTAAAACCCCTCTTTCTAAAGGAATTGTGCCCAACAGTAAATTTAGGATCAAAATTATCACAAGGCAATCCAGGGGTCACAGCATGAAACTTGAGAAGGCTGGAAATTTGTCAAGATAACTTGCTTTCATTATCAGTTTGGCCTCAATGTATTATGAGCAATGAACTTGGGCAAATACAATAGAAAGGCTTTACTTGCTTCATGGGGAGTTGTGATGTGAAATTAATAGCCTTAAAACTCTTTGAATGAAAAATTATTATTAATTCCTAGTAGGAAGTCACAACACCATTTTATTTTCAAGCATACCCCCACTTTGTCTTATTTTAGATTACACTTACTAAAAAAAATTTTTTTGTATATTTGATTTTTTTAGTACTTTCCCTAGAGGCAAAACAACTTGTGTGCTTTAATAGATATCATTGCAAATCCATTAGCTTAGAAAAAAATTTCCTCATAACATCTAAATGTATAATTTCTCAAATTATGTTATTTGTGCTCACTGTGTCCATAATGGGCCTAATATCCTTCTTGCCTATCTCCGTATTCCAAATATTGATCATCATCCCAAACTTATCTCAGTGCTCTGTTCCCTATCCATTACCAGAAGGCACAAGGTAACTTGGCTTATACATTATTTCTTGTCATTTGGGTCTCGGTTCTTTTTACTGGCAATTTCTAAGTTCTCTAGGAGTAGATTTTTTTTTTTTTTTAAGTCTCATAAATCCCAGGGTCTTTTATCACTTCCCGAAATTCATGTCAACATGTTCAATAATGAACTCATTAAGATTCATACATTTGCATAATCTCCTCTCTGTCTCTAAACACTATTTTATAGTGAAAATATCTAGAGAAAATATGGGAAGATTAGATGAACAAATACAACAAATACTGTGATTATAAGGCTGTGTCTTCAATTTTTTGCCACATATTGCTGTATACTTATAATTTACTAAAAATCCTTTTATGAACTGAAAGTCAAAATCTTACACCATACTTTGGTTTCTTTCTTGAAAAACTATGTCCATCAAATTTAATTAGTGCATTTATTACACCAAAAATATTCTCATGACTCTTGTTTTTTTTTTTTTTTTTCATTTTCTGTTTTGCAAATAAGAAAATGGATTCTGTCACCTACTTAAAAAGGTCACCTATTTAAAAAGATACATAACGATCTCTCTGGGTAGATTCTGTTAAGGCAACTGAAGAACTCAGTCAAATACATTCCCAACAGACTGGTTTGTTTTAATCTTTTGTTTTCCCTCTTTCTGCCTTACTGGGAAACTCTACTGAAACAAAAATAACAACAACAAAAATCTGCCAAATTTGTATTCAATATAATAATGAATTGAAACCTTAGCTAAATAGCATTGGTCTCTAGATAGGATATTGAAAGGGGGAACACCACATTGATTATTTAATTGTGAAAAAGAGA
Source organism: Scalopus aquaticus (assembly GCA_004024925.1). Lineage (NCBI taxonomy): Eukaryota > Metazoa > Chordata > Mammalia > Eulipotyphla > Talpidae > Scalopus > Scalopus aquaticus. The sequence continues at coordinate 5,081 of PVIJ01006786.1, forward strand.
TCATTTGAGAGTCAAATAAACTGAGTAAAGTGGCAAACTTTCACCTGTGAAATAGGATTGACAGGATCAATAAATGCCACCTACCATTTTCTTAGTCTTGTTGATCTTTGTATCTTCAGCACAGAAAAGTACTAAATAAATATTTATTGCAGAAATAAATGAAGATGAAAGCAAAGGGTAGTTAAAGCACTTGCAGGTCCCATTTCTCCAGTGCTGTGAGGTTGAAGAAAGCTTCCCTGCAGAAACACACCCCATAATCGCTTCACTTCCTCAAAGCCAACACATAAAACTTCCCGTTCTTCGTTACTATAACCCTTAGGCGCTTTTGTGTCTTTTCAAGAATTTAATAATTTCTTCCCTGCCTGTAATTATTCACTCATCTTCCCTATGTGTTGTCTTTCTTTATACAGTAGTCATTCCTTTCGATTAACTTCTCTCTTTGTAATATTACTTTCGCTGCCATTTCCACCTCTTACAAGCACTTTAAACAGCCTTATTTTTACCCCTGCTAAGAACACGTTTATTTGTCTTCCAGCTCCTCTTTGTACATCTGGGTAACGGGCTTTTCACTCTGAACACAAACTGTTTCAGTGATTTTCTTCCCCTCTTTCCTTCGACCATTCGCACTCTGTATGGATTACCTCAGCGGCACATCTTTCTTCTGCTTTGATTGTTGAGTGGTTTATGTCCTGTGTGGGTTGTATACTACAGTGCTCTCAAAATATAATATAAAGAATTCTAATAAGTCTATTAAAAAAACATTAGCATAACTGAAAGTCAAGCTAATTGATTTTTTTGGCTGGTACCCACTTGACCATATTTTTACATGTTGTTGTGTAGACTAGTGACTTGCGCTTTAGGGTCAAGAGTTATTTTTATACCTTTTGTTTATTATTTCTACCTTTTTTTTTGTAGCTAGCCTGCTATACCAAAAAAAGCCTCCACATTCTCAATTACTGAGTGGTTTATGGAACTAAGAGTGGGGTTTTTCTTAGTTTCAAATTAATATGAATAGCAATCTGTAGATACACTTGCAGCAAGGTTTCAGTCTAATGTCAAAATGTCAAACCCAAATCAAGTCACTACCAATCAGTGTTTACTATCTTTTTTTTTTTTTTTTGCAGTGCAGAACTGTTTTAGGAGGAACAGATGACAAGTGTTAAGAGTAACTAACATTTCCCTGTTCTTTTATAATTTGCAAAGTTCTTTCCTGCACAAAATAAGCCCACATATCACACAATCGATCTTACCCAAATTAAACTGTTCATTCATGACCAGAGAGATGGACAAGAGGGGAAGGAATTGCAGATTAAGTATCTTAAGGAAAGCAATGGCACAGACCTTCCCTCTGGGAGTGAACGTGATCAGGGGTGAATGCGTGTCTAGGAGAAATCAGCAGTTTGGTCCCTGGGACCCTTTGTGTTTTTTTTTGACCCCTAGTAAACTTTATTGAGATATAATTGACATTAACAGTCTATAAGTTTAAAGAGTATAATGTGATCATTTGACACATGTATACATAACAAAATAATTAACGTGAACATTACTTGTCACCTCTGTCATGTCACATAGCTACCTTTTCATTGGTGGTGGGGCTATTTAAGATCTGCTTGCTCACTATCTCTCAAGTTTTTAATACAGTTTTGCAAACTATAATCACCATACTGTTCCTTCTATCTCCAGAATTTTTTCATCTTATAACTGCACATTTGTAGCTTTTGAGCATAACACATATGGCAGTGTTTCTGTCTCTGGTGTGGCCAAACAATATTCAATTATATACATGATATATTTATATATAAATGTGATATAAATGCACACATAGACACACACATATAAATGTGATACACACTTGTGGGTATATGTATAGCACACATTTTCTTTATCCATTCATCCACTGGGTTGTTTCCATGTCTTGGCTATTGCAAACAATGCATCTGGTAGTTCTAGTTCTAATGTTTTAAGGGACATCAATACTGTAAATTGGCTCTACCAATTTACATGTTTTAATGGTACATGAGTGTTTTTCTCTACATGCTTGCAAGCGCCTGTTATCTCTTATCTTCTTGACAAGTCATTCAATAGATGTGAGGGGACAGTCTCTGCATGCTGCATGTCATGAGTATCTTATCACAGGGAGTGTGATTCTTATGTTTCAGACTTACATCATTCATGGATCCCTGCCCTTAAACACATCTGGTGCTTGATTGAAGAAATATCTATGTGTTGAAAAAATGATTTTGTTTGTATTCTCCACATACAAGGAGAATTTAGAGAACTTCTCATGGTACTCTATGATTTCTCTTTACCTGATAACTTGAGAACAATTCCTGAGGGCGGTGCTTCAGTACTGTGTCTCATATAAATCTCAAAATAGCCACTTTTTTTCAATTCCATTTAAGTTGCCTGAGTTTGCAGATGAAGATACTTTGGTCTACTGACTTGACAAAGCTATTGATATGCTATTCAAGACTTTCTTATAGTGGAAAATACTTAATCCAAAGATCTTCCTAGTGTCTTTTATGTCTCAGAAATAAGACGGATGTCTACTTGCCTTAAAGATGTTATAATCCATGCACAGTAAAGATGGACATATAGAGTGATACCACCTGGGAATGCAGAGTAGTGTGAGGGGTTCACTGAGAACAATACAGATTCCCAAATTTGAGAAAAATAACAATATTTGCTGACTTTGTCTGGAGTTATATTTCTGGCATGGGCCATGTTGTCTCTTCATTCTACTAATTAACTATCTTTTCAGGATCCACTATTAATTTAATCTTCAACAACTATTACCAGTGTAATTTCTGGCACTAGATCCCTCGACTCCACTAACTGTTTTAAGTGAGGTGAGATTCTAACCTCTTGGTGCCTCATATATAAGAAGGGAAAATGACAGCACTTCTTTCACAAGGTGGTTAGAGGATCATTGGATACAGAGCTTGAACATGTTGTCTGGGCACAGTGAAGCCTCCATAAATAACCATGTACAGCACACGTCTCCTCTCACGAGCAAGGCTTACGCTCGCTCAGAGGATTCTCCACAACCCACACAATGCAAGAGGGTTTCAGTTTCTGTATTCATCCTTTGTGGAACTGGGCCATCATTAGTTTTGAATTTTTACTTTTAATTCGTAACTTCTATTCTTTTGTTCTTCTTTGACCTTTTTATTTTCTTTCACTTTTATCACTCTTCAAGTTATCATCTATTCTCTTCAGTTATTTCAGTTGCTCAAATAGTTCATGTCTCATAGAGGCATGTTCCACAAAGAAACTATGAGCTAAAATCACTTGAGGAGAATAACCTTGTCTGAGATAGTAAGTAAAGAGCTGGTTAGTCTCCTTCACTAACCAAGTGACTGTTCTTCATACCGACCCATGACACAATGAACAAAATGACAAATTATACAATATCATGGACTTTTGGAGTCATTACTCAGTAAGTATCTCTGAATAATAGAACGAAGAATGTTGATGTATAGCACAGTTAAGCGTTGGAGTAGATTAGGATTGTGGAAGTTCAGAGAAAAAACCAGCACACTGGTCACCAGACAGGGCTTCGTGAAAAAAGTGGTACTTGTCTTTGATGCTGGATCAAAAATAATGGAAAAGTAGGAGATAAACATGAAGAGGAAAAACATGTAGAAAAGTCCTGCCATCTCTTTTGAGTGGTGCGCACGTTGGATGGTTTACTACGAGAAAATGATTGTGCTGAGTTCTGGAAGGAAAACATGGGTGGAGAGGTAAAGAGAGATAGGACAAGCCTTGAGTTCTGATGAACAAGGCCATTGGAAGCCTTTCAAGTTTTTCACTAGAGGAATGACTTCATAATATTTGTACTTTGAAAAAAGTTAATATGGGAGGAATATAGAGAACAAAGAGAAAAAAGATTGCTATCTCTATAGCTATGGAACTTACTGCCAATAAAATATCTTGTGTTTTACTTTCTTTTTACCACTTCCACTTCAGGCTTTTGTGAAGCACCTTCTTCTAATTTCTTCAAAAACGTTCATGGTATGGTTAGCCATCTGTCCTCAGAGTGAAGAGCAATTTTCCTCAGATCTTTCTTTGACCAGATGGGAAAGGCTGAAGAAACATGTTCTAGTTCACTGGGGAGGCAAGAGGTGCTCACGGCTGTGCCTCTGTGAATGGGGAGGACAGAGCGTGCTTGCCGCCCCAAGCATCCCTTGGTGTGGCTGAGCAGTGACTATCATGGCCAGACCCTGTACTATCGCCCCTCAAGCACATTTCACTATATTTTATAATATATAATGATTAATGGGCAGTAAAACTAATAACATGGGGACACACAAAATAAATGAGGTGGCAAATATGGAGAGGAAGTTCCACTTAATGTTGTTGTGAAATCTGACAACATGCTGGTGTTTCCCTATAACTCAGCCCAAGGAGCCCTTGCCAGCAGGAAACAAGGTTACAAGAACGTGGTATTTCCATTAATAACTGCCCCTTGGGGAGGTCTAGGATCAATCCTTCTTTTTCTTTTTTTTTTTTTTTAAAGATTTATTTACTTATGCATACAAGAGCTGGGGTGCAGGCCAGAGGGGTGTGGGGGGGGTGGGGGAGGGTGAGAGAATTCACCAGAGACAGAGCAGGAAACAGAACAGGCAGATTGACTAAAATACACTGCTGAGGGGAGCAGGGGGCGAGGCAGGAGAGGTCTGCTTTGCATGTGGGAAGCTCCCTGGCCAGGGATCGAACTCGTGATGCAGTGGCTGAGGATAGCTTCGTAGGCTGAGACTTAACCCCTTGCACCTCCAGGGAGGCCCCTTGATCCATCTTTCTTGATCTGAAATTTTATACTGAAATTCATGTTGGATTTTAATAAAAATTTGGAAGACATGGAAACATTTTACTCCAATTCAAGAACCTCATGGAGTAACAGCAAGAGCATGATCAATCTGGTTATCCTGATCTGCCCCATTTATCTCCCACTGGTATTGACACCCATCTTTCTTTTCCTACTCAGTATCTACTATTCCATTTTGGAGGAGTATAGTGATTTTCCTTGGGTTACCAAGTCTCTCCCATGCTACCTAAAAGTGTATCTATATTCTTGCTGACAACTCAGTGTATTTCAATCCTTGGCTGGTTCAGATATAAGCTATTGGCCCTCACAGGTTTAACTAGAACTAATTCTGGTAGAGTAACCAGGAAAAGTCATCTTTGGTAGTTGGGTTACTGGGAGAATAAATCTGGTACTGCTGGTAGCCAACTTGCTTTTCCATAAGAATGAAGTTCACAGAAAGGAACCAGATTGAGCGCACTGCTGACATTGAATAGATTCAGTCACATCTTTAGGCAGATGCTCTTCTGAACTTTTCAATTGTGAGTCAACAAATTATGTTCTTTGCAAAAGTTGGTTTAAATTGGTTTCTTTTTTTTTAAAAGATTTATTTATTTATGCATACAAGCTGGGGTACATGCCAGAGGCGTTGGGTGGTGAGAGGGATCACCAGAGACAGGGTGGGGAGCAGAACAGGCAGATAAGAAATACACTACTGAGGGGAGCAGCAGGTGAGGCAGGAGAGGTCTGCCACACCATGTGGGAGTCTCCCCGGCCGGGCGTCAATCTCGCGTCGCCGCTGCTGACAGCTTCACAGTGCAGCGCTTAACCGCTGTGCCACCAGGGAGGCCCTAAATTGGTTTCCCTCCATTGTAACCTAAAGAGTCTTGAATTAATACTCTATTCTCCAATTCCTCATCCACATAACAAATCAACCAATTGTTTCTATTCAGGTAAGAGAGAAACTTGGGGAGCACAGAAGATTGTTCCTCAGCTATGAAGTGTGGTTGCTGAAGGGATCGGAAGTACAGAGTGCAGAACTAGAACAGAGAGACTGTGTCTCAAGTCAGCCTATATGTGGCATGTTCCAGTCTGTTATTGAGTAGGTTCAAGGACAAATCTCTGAACATTGAGGAGAATTTCATTAAATTGATCTGCTCAGCTTGGCCCCTGACTCCTGTGTGAAGAGGGGACCATTCTCCAGATGACTACTAGTAACTATAGACATACTACTAATCGCTATATACTTTAGAAAAACAGAATGGCTTTGAAAAGAGGAATGAAATAAGTTGTTGCTATGGTTGACCCAGCGATTTTCTACAGCTGCACAAATTAAGTTTATTTTGGATTTTAAAGACATATGAATAAACCTGACATTACTTGTCAGGGGTCATTTTCCCTACTCTATTCCTGTGGCTACTCAACAGAGATCTCACATTTGGGAGGAGACAGAGCTGCCTCACAGTGAGGAGTGTGTGTTTTGGTAGAAGGATTTGTATTATATGAATGTGCTTGTTTCAAGATTCCATTTTATAGAATTTCTAAACAAACCATTATTTAGGAACTTATCTGTAAATGGGCTAAGTCCACCCCAAAGAAGCTATCACACAAAAGTCTTTATTGCTAACCATCCTATTCAATAAAGACTTTTGTGTGGTAGCCTCTTTGGTGTGGACTTGGAATTTGAAGTCACTTAATCTCTCTGGACTTTCATTTCTTCATCATTATAGGTGGATTAATGAAATGTACAATAGTGAGGAGGAAGAGGAGGAAGAAGAGGAGGAGAAGGATGGAAATAGCAACAGCCTGTACCAGGCACATTCTGAATACTGTTTATATATCTATTAACTATTTTAATTATGAGATGCAGGCTATTGTTATTCCCATCTTATAGTTGAAGGAACTGAGGCACAGGTAAGTAACTCATCTAAGTTAACAGAATCCCAATCTCATGGGGTTTTGTTGTGATCACATGAAATGACACATGCAAGAGAAAACAACAAAATAGCAATACACTAAGTACATATGTCATCTGTTGCTATTCATAAGAAAAAAAAGGATATTTTTCTCTATATTTATCCTAGGCATTGTACGCAATTGATCACAAGAAGACACAAAGGGGTTACTTTGCAAACTGTTCTCAAGGAACAAGCAATCTGTATGGAGACTCAACATGTAGAATTCAAAGGCATCCCATCCTAAGCAGGACATCCAAGACAGAGAATGGCAGGAGTGAGGGGAGACAAAGAAGTCTTTAGGCGGTGCTGAGGTGGGCAGCTGCAAAACAGGCAGCATCAGACAGACTTAGAGGCCACCCTGGAGACGGGCAGAGAGGTGAGAGCAGATGCCTGCTGAGGGGAGCCACGGTGTCCACTGCAAAGTAGCCATGTGGGGCCGGGCACAGGGAGATGAGGATGACAGAGCAGGTGGGAAAAGACTGGATGCCAGAAGCCAGGGGTATGGCCGATCCCACTGGCAATACGAAGCCCCACGTAAACACAGTCACTCAGATACACGTTTACTACCACGGATGACATGCAAACTGGGGCTCTCTAACTTTACTCCGCACCAGGTGGAACTATTTTACCCTATGTGTGTATGTCCTAAGACCTAAAATTGGGATAGATCTTTTGTTTTGGTTCAACAATAGCTAATCTTTATTTAGAGCTTAATAAAGTGAGAGGCTCTCTGCCAAATGCTTTTCACCCTCTGGACAGCCCAGGAAGGGGGTGTTATTGTAATTCATCTTATATAGAAGTCAGCCTCCCAGAACAGAAGACCCAGAGCTGTCCCAAACATTGCAATGCCCTTTCTTTCTTTTAATGATTAGTGATAATAAAAACACAAAACATATGACTTTTCTAAAAAGTGTTTATATGTTAAAAAGGACAATTGGATGCACTGCTAATACTCCCACATAAAAAATCAAAACTACTTCTTTTCTTATTTTAAAATCAACTTCTAAGCAAAGTGTCATATTTTATTTTCCTGCTTTGTTCTAGATAAGAATTTAGGAAGGAGCTGGTGATGCATCATTAAATAGTTTTTCTCATCATCTTATGACTGAGTTATTGGCACTAGATACAGCCATGGGGGGAAAAATAGATGTTTACGATGATTTAAAAGACCAATTATAAGCCTTTGCTTTATTCCTTACTCAGCATCCTGCACGACATGTAAAAATGGCAATGAAAAAAAATACTACATTTGAAATTTTAGCTGAGCAGAATGTCAGTTTTCAGTTACACTTAAAGAATAAAAAACATTAGGATACCATTAACAGTTTCAGAGTAATGGAGGCAAAGCAGGATTGTTTTCTCTTATTATTATTACTGCCATTAATGGGTCAGAACCTTCCAAGAGAGAAAAGCTGGGGACAACCCAGACACTTTCAATACAGCATTAACTCTTTCAGGTCAAAAGGGGCCCATTTAGTGGCCTAGAGCAGTCATTTAATAAATGATACCCTCGTGGTCTTGAAGAATTTATCTCCTGTCGAAAGAGCCTCACTTACACATTTCTATTTTCTGTATTATATCCCGATAGATATGGCAATAAGAAAAAAGGTTAACTTGGAGGTAATTATTTAGGGATGGAGGGAATATTTTTTAAAGCAGAAAAACAAAAATAGCCTGTCACACTGCATCAGACACTGTGTGAAAATCTGGTAAAGGATAATGAGCTTCACTGAAGTAACAAATTAAGATGGGAAATTAGAGGTGCATGATGGAATGATTTCTTTTCAAGGGAAGTACTGGTTGAAATAATTTTTCCCCATTGTTTGCTTGGTGCAGTTTCTCTGTGAATAAGTTCAGCTAATTCTGTCTCTTTTCAAAAGTTAATGCCAGCTCCTAGAATAATCTACTTTCTTGATTTAATTGCACAGTTTAACCTCTGACATAACCTTTAATTCACACCATAACAGCCAACCCGAAAGAAAGTTTTTCTAGAAATCTGAGTAACTTCCCCAAGGTAAAGGCCACTTTCCCTCTTGTGTGTGTGGAAAGGAACCTCTGCCCCATATCTGCCGGAGTGGCAGGGGGCTTACTGCAGGGAGAGGGCATTTATCAGAATATCTGGCATGGCAAAAGTCAGATGTGCCACTGTGTGAGTGTACTTAGCCCTACTGAACTGCACACTTAAAGATGGTTAAGATGGCAAATAAATATTAATGTATAGCTTAGTGAAATTAATTTTTTTAAGTTGTATGTATGATTATTAAAAAGGGTTATGATGCAGAATATTGATCAGATGGAAATTTGGGGAATGAAAGTGTTTCAACTAAAATAAGGGTATCGAGAAAGAAAACTGTAAACGTTTTGCTATTGTTTATTGAACTGAATTGAATTTAGGGAAATAATGAATAAGAATACCTGCTTGTTCAAAATGCCAGCACAGAAGCCACTGTGCACAGCAGTATAAGAGTTCTCTCACTCTGAAAACATTGACTTATATGAAAATCAAACAATGACTTGGGCAGTGTGGAACTGACACCCAACCAAATGCAGGCAATTTTTTTTAACTTTCCTTTTTTTCAAGTTACTAAGAAAATTTCTCCTATTTTAACAATTTAAGGAACATGGTTTGGAGAAGCACTTAACTTTTAACAGGAAATTTATATTTTGCTTTTCTTATTTAAGTCACTGAAATATCCAGAGAAAAAACAAATATTAAGGGTTATCTTGTACCACTTGAATAATTAAAAATAACTTGCTCCTTAAAATGCTGGACAGAAGTCTCTGATCATAGGTGGTGTGAGGATTCCTAAGTAGACAATCATCAAGATAAAACAGAGGGAGATAAATATGGTGAAAATTACAAACCAAGTCTAAACACATATCATCTTTGTATTAAATTCCTCTGCACAAAAATATAAAGTGAGGATGGGGGTGGGGCCCATCCTCACTCATTCAGTATTTCTCTTTTGTCATAGGCATTTTTATTTAAATGATCTCAATAGGCATTTTTCTCTCTGTACGTGGATTTTTTTCTATGGTTAAGTGATAATTCTTTGCTTATATAACCTCACTAATGCTGTATTAGAGTTATGCTGCATGATCAAATAAAAAGAGGTCTAAAGGTTGAGAAAAGAACATTTGTTTAAACAAACATCTATGATAATTAGAAAACTGATGGAAAATTTTCTGCAAAGCAGACCAAAGCTACTGATGTACATAAGTTAAAACCAGGAAGCCACACAAGTAGAATTAGTTTCTTTATGTCCTTACTGTATTTCTGTCCAAATATAAGACATTTAGGCACAAAATGTCTACTGATGCATTTAGGGATAAAAACCATGTCAAGTATGTCTGTCCTTCTTTTTATAGAAAGTCAGGTCCTCTTAAGTAGATAACCTGGCTCATTACTAGGCATTCTCAGGATTCAATGAATGTGATTTACTGATTTTTCACAAAATAGTTCTCTGTCCTCATAAGACATGGTTTTTTCAGAAGTTAAGTACTGACACTCTAGAAAGAGCCTCTCCTAGACCCTGTTCAAATTATTCTATTTTCAGAGCTTAGGAAAAAAGGTAGACTTCTTGATTTGCCATACTTCCCAAGATGAAGGTTGTGCCTGGGAACTTGGGACAGGAAGACCAGGAAATGACTGAGACGTGTCCTCAAAGTCGGTCTCTGGGTCTGCCTGGCACTTTGTGTACCTGAGTATTCTGTTCCTGATTTCCCAATCGTGTTCAGTCCATAAGATGCTTAAGTAAATTTCTATTTAACATGATCAACTCAAATCCTTTTCTCCTTAGACCTGTCCCTTCTCTCCGGCACCTGTCCGCTATCTCATCATGGAATCCTAGCCCCTTAAAATGTTTATAACTTCATTATACAGCTGCCTTTGCCCACACCCAGCATTTGAGCAGCCTCTCTAAGAAACCCTAAATATTGTTGCCATGGGTGACACAAGAGCATATCGAGAATGGTGGAGCTCATCTAATAAAAAGGCTTTCACAGCATTTCAGCCCTTGCTCATAAGTAAAGTTAAAATTTATGGCTTTTAAAATACTGGATCTGGAAGAGGTCAGGTTAAACGGCTGCTAGTAATAAAAGGAATCAATACACCACAGCATCTTGAAACAGCCAGCAAACTAAATAAACACTTCATCCAAATCCACTTGGCCTTGAATTAAAAGAACATAAAATACTGTATTTATTTGGTTTGTTCCCCATCCATCAAGAGCTTGGCTTCTTTAGGTCTCAACAAATTCTACCTAAGTATCAAATGTTTGTTAGCCAAATGGCAATTACAGGACATGTCAAGGCTTGGGGTAATTAACTAAGTGTTAACTTTATCAGGGAAGCCCTTGCAGATTAGTTTACTGCAAATACAGAAATAAGACAAACAGCCTGGCTTGGGAAGACAACAGACTTCTGATACTTATTTACAAAACCGACATTGTAATCTGATATCCACTAAGAACCAAAACTTTCCCCTAGGGAAAAAAAGAAAAGAAAAAAATAGTGTTTTTCCATAGTTCCTTTCTCTTGTGCAGTTTTCTGAAACTTAATCTAGATCTGAGAATGAAAATTAAACCATTTGCAAGAATGAACAAATTCACAAGTCTGAAAACCAAGAACAACTGTGAATTACATAGGAAAGAGAAAAATTAGTGAATCTTGAAAGCAGGGCAAGTAAAAACTATCCCTTTGATGATTTTTTTTCCGGCTACAAATTATCCAAGGCACAAAAACGTCATTTACTTTTCTTTGGTGACAAATAGTTCAATAATCTGTTAGTGTTATTTTTCTGTTCAAAAGTTCATGCATGGGTAAAATGAGTAGTGACTGTATTTTTTCCTAAAGCCATTTTTCCCCCTCTGGAAGGTATTATATGAAAGCTATTTATGTCAGAGAAAAGAGACTGCCATCCAGCCCTCAGACAGAAGGAATCCTGGCACAAAGGGACTCTTTTACCCTCTCTAACACATTTAAAATTTTTAAATGTAGTTTTGCTTTTCATGGTTCAGTACAAAGTATGGCTCTGGAATGAAAATAAGTGATCACAATTTATAGACATCACAGGTAAAATAGGGATCCTTCTATTTTGTAGCTTCAGGCTGTATTTAGGCTCCCTGCTGGGAATAATCTAGGATTCCAGAAATTCAGCTTTATGGTCAGAAAGAGTCGGGAACTGACTTGTCAGAATGTGCTTCTTTTTGGTCTGATTTGGCTCTGTTGGAAAGTGGATTTTCTCTGGGCGGGAGTTCATTTTCGGGAAGTGATGGCCTTTTACTGAAAAGGCGCTGGCAGAGTCTTCCTCCTCTGAGGGGCCTTACAGACCACAGCATGACTCAGAAGACACTTTTCAGACTTTAGGGGAAGACTCTAAAACTGGACTGAGGCAATTTTTAAGGCCTAAACTTCAAAAACAAATAAATGCAGTGATTTAAGGAGAAATTCTGCTCCAAATGATAAGACAGCCATCCATTTTGCTTGCCCTTTGGACAACATGACATTTTAATAATGCCATCGTGAAATAATGGCAAATGTATGTAATTAGCAAAGCAAAAAACTGAAAACACAGAAGAATATAATGAGGAAGGCTGGTAATAGATGAAATATGTGAACAGGACAAGTCTTCCAATGGAGTTAGCGAACGTTAGAGGCTGAGAAAATGGCAGAAACACAGTCAGGGATGGTCTTAGTGCCCAGCTTCTGGGGAGATCCTGGGGGAAACATATGAAGAATTCTGAGGTGCCATCAATATTGGAAGTGGGAAGAGAGGATGCACTGGCAAGGCTACCACTTATCCTGGGAGTTCTTTGGGAAGGCACTCTTGAATTTTGGGAAAAGTTGGTATAACTAAGGAACTGGAGATGGACCAACTGTTCATAAAGTGAAACAGGAACCTGAAGACCGTAATGAGAATTAAATTCCAGTTTCTGAAGGAGTTAAGAGGGAAAATTCTTTTCATTCTCACTATTACAGGCAGCTACAGAAAACTTAAATTCATTGATCCATCACGAGAGGCACATTTAGGGGCCTGGCATGTGTTTCACTCATTTTTTAAGTCCCTAATGACACAAAACCTCCCATAACACAAAATCACCTATTTTGACATACTGCCCCACTATGCTCAGATGTCAGATCCAGTTTCTCCTCTCTCAGCCTCAAAAATGTTCCCTGTTCAATATCCATTCTGTCTTCAGAGCTTCATAAAGAGATTCCTTCTCTTCTGCCCCTACTCGTGGTTCTGGTTCTCTCCATATCTCTGACATTAGAAATTCTTTCACTTCACTGAAATTATCTTTTGGGTCTCCCCTATTCAAAATACCCCATGAGTCTTCTAACTCCTTCCTGGTTCCTTCCTTTAAAGCCAGGTTGGGTGGTCCCCAAGGCCTGGTCCAGGGAGCATACTTTCTCCCTGGTCTCTGCACCCTCTGCATATGGCTTCCATCTCCAGTGCGTTCCCCTGCTCCAAGATCACCAATTACCGCCTAATTGCCAGAACCAATAAACTTTCAATTCTCATTCCGTTTGATCTCTCTGCCGCACTCAATACCTTTGCTTAACCCTTCCTGCCTGAAATCCTATCCTTCCCCTGTGTGCAGGCCTGGCACTACCTGGTTCTTCTCAAAATATGCTCGCTCCTTCACAGTCTCTTTCCTGGTGCCCTTTCTTCCCCTTTCTCCAATTGTGGGTCTTTCCAAGATTTAACCCTTAGCTCAGTGCTATCTGTATTTATTCATGCACTTTTCCTGGGCATCTGTTCCCAGGATTTTTGACATTTTGATCACATTACTGTTCTAGGTTCCCCATTGCTTTCTGGAGAAAGTCCAAACTCCTCAGGATGGAAAAGCCCTTTGGTCCCTGGCCTCTTTTAATCACTGGATCTCACCTCTCTTTTCACTTCCATGCTCTTCCCCACATATTCCAAATTCTAGCCATTTTCAATTAAGTGCTAGCTCTCTCTCTCCTTTCAGTCTTAGCACATACCACCTCTATCTCTAGGAATTTAATTTCTATTCTCTTTTCTGGTGGTTCTTCAACCTTATTTTCTTAGAGGCCATTTCCCCAAGGAAGGCTTTCCTAGTCACCTCTATGTTAAAAATGAAAGGAGGGAAAGTAAAACAGTCGGATTCCTCATTTCTCCTCCAGTATAGTAACAACTAGTATTTATTGCATGAGTACTATTTTTCTGAGCACTATCCAAGCTTCACAAGATTAATCCTCACCACAACTCTCGGATACAAGTGCTATTATACTGTTGTTAATATACAGGGGAACTTGCACACAGAGCGTTAAGCACCTTGTCCAACGGCATAGCTAGTAGCAACCAAACTTGAATTTGAACAGGAAGCAAATAGTTTTCATGTTCAGTGAACCAAAACATGACTAGGCAGCTCTAATGACTGCATCATTCTGCAACTTCTGTATGATCTGTCCTCCGTGCTGACTCTGCATTGAAGGGAAAAAGTTACGGTCACTTTGTATCAATGCCCAGCAGTTGGACACTTAAATATTTGCTGTTGGACTAGCAAGTTGAAGCTCCTGACTATAGGCTCAAAGACTACCCCTCCCTGTCTGTGTACAGTTTGGATTCTTCCTTAACTGCCTCTCTGTAGTTGCCAACATGTGGATCACTCAACTACAGTGGTAACAGCTAACTTGTATGGAGGTTGTCCTAGGCGCCAGGAACTGTTAGTTGTTCTAAATAAATTGTCTAAATTCACTTCCCCTATGAAGTTGATATTCTTATTCGCCATGGTACAAAGCTGAGGAAGCTAAGGAAGCGGAGGCCAAGCATGACTAGGAGCCCTTGTGGAGCCAGGACTCAGCCCAGGGCTGACTGACACCAGCTGAGCATCTGTCCACAGGCAGAGAATGGCAAGTTCTCCCCAGTCAGAGTCCTTCGGCTGCTCTCCTCAGAGATTTCATATAAAGCTCCAAGGCAGAGGCTTCTGTGTGGATGTTGTTTGGTGACTGCTGAAGCCACAGTTGGAATCACTATTTCCCCAGGGGAAACGCCCAGCATTTCTAAGAGGGGCCATTTGCAGGCTGGGGGTGCTGTCTCCAGCTCCCTCCACCTCAGGGCCCTCCTTTGTCACACTGCCAACCCTCTGCTTCCCTCAACTCCTCCACAGCAAGGCTTTTTTGCTCTGATTCCTTTGTCTTCTTTTAAATTCTTTCAAAAAAGCCTTTTCTTGGTAAAGCTTTTCACCAGGTCTTTTTGTCCTTTCCTCTACCAAGGATGAATAAGAGGGTGGGGGGGGGGGGAAGAAAATACCACAAATACTGTATAAATACTAAGGAACTGGAGGTCTTTGAGATTTAACTACCTTTTCAGAAGGTGTATTTTCTCTGCAGGTTGTTTGCCAAAGCTCTCCTTGTACCAGACATCCTGCTGGCTCACCACAAAAGGAAGAAATGGCGGGCTGACCGAGGCTGAATGCTCTCCCATCCAAATTCCACTGCCTCTCTGTTTCTTTCAAATATGACCTCCTTGTGTCAGCAATTAATGTCTACTATATATAGTTTATTGTGTAGATTACACATTTTTAGGGAGAGAAAGGCTGCTGCGCTGCATCGAGGGCAACAGCTTCAGTTACTTGTACAAAGATTATCTCTTAATAGATTTTTCAGACTAAATAATGACAATATCACTAACACAACCGAGATTATAATTTATGCTTTTCATGAATGCAAATACCTCTGTCACAACCATTAAGAGTAATCTGCATTAGCATCTGAACAATTGCACTGATATGAAGAAGTCTCCATTAAATATCTTTCCTTTCATATCAAATGGGTATTTTTGTTTACAGCTCTCCATATTCAATTGCCAAAATATAGAATTCAGGATTTAAAACAATAATGACAGGCCCAGAATGTTTGGTACTATTATGAGACCATCATTACCTCTTTTGGGTAAAGTGGCAGGCAGATCCTGATTTTTATTGCTGGATCTGTTAAATATTTTGAGAAAAGTCACATGAACTTATATTTCACGGCCTCATCAAATGTACTTTTCAGAGACTCATTTCTCTTTTCATTATCTTTCATCTTCCCCTGCAGACTGTTAATTGTATTTTCAGCCCATGGTAAATATAAGGAAGGTTTTGCTAATCTGTGAAACACAGGAGTTTTTTTTTTTTTTTCTAACAGGGTACTGAGAGGAGACCAGCACTGGGCCCTGGGGTTGTGATTGTGAGTTACTGTGACAGTGTGGCATCCATAGGGAGGGGGGGAGGAAGGCTGGTAGCTAAAGAGGACTAGAGAAGGAAGGAAGAAAGGAAGGAATGAAGGAAGGAAGGAAGGAAGGAAGGAAGGAGGGAGGGAGGGAGGGAGGGAGGGAAGGAAAGAAGGAAGGAAGGAAGGAAGGAAGGAAGGAAGGAAGAAAGGAAGGAAGGAAGGAAGGAAGGAAGGAAGGAAGAAGGAAGGAAGAAAGGAAGGAAGGAAGGAAGGAAGGAAGGAAGGGAGATGACTAAGAGAGAACTTGGAGGAAGCACATGGAACAGAGACATGTGAAGTAGAGGCTGTGCTTGCTTCTCAGCCTTGGACTTGTACCAGGGACGCGGGGGCCATGAAAGGAGATCCTTGAAAGAGTTGTGGGTGAGGATCCATGGGAAGGCTGACAACGGCAGCCCTTCTCTTGACTTGTATTTTGTTTTTTGCCTTTTCCTTTAGACTTGCCTGGCACTTCCACCCCTTTCCTATAGTTCCAAACCAGAAGGTGCCTTAGACTGTGGTAAACTTCAGAATTCAGTGGCGATGCTTTGGGCTAATCCTGTTTGACTGGGCATTTATCCACGATGGGTAACTTTGGGTGCTTCATGTGAAACCTTTTTAACTTTTCTTTCTCTCCTCTCCTCTCTTGCACACTAATTCTCTATTGCACACTAATGCTATTAAAGTTCTTTTCTACTGAAGGTCTTATGCACTCAGAGTATGTTTTGCCTTTATGCAGCAGATGGCAGAATCCACTTAGAGCATGCAGGTGTGTTTGTCCTGGGGTACCCCTCATTCTGCCTGCTAATATTACTTCTTAATTTACTTCCTTCTCAAATAGTCTGCCATCATCCCACAGTTAGCAAGCATTACATTTTTTTCTCATCTAATGTTTAAAAGTATACTCAAAACTTATACAAGTAGTTAGAAATACAGAAGCAAGTAGAGTCTAAAACTAAAAGTCCTTAGAAACAACACTCAACTCTTTAATAAGGTTAGTAAAACTTAAGGAAATGATAACTTTTAAAATATTACTGAATATTACTAAAACATCAAACTTACTAAAAAGTATGCATAAAATGACATTTCTATAATGTTTACCCTAGATTTTTAAATAGTTTTAAATACAAAGATAGTGGGGGAGGTGAGAATAAAGGGGGGAGGTGACTCAATGGACTATATTGGAGGATTATTTGTGCTTTGGTTGTAGGAATGCTGTGATAATATATATTTGTAGCGTGTGAATCTATAGACCTAAAATATATACAGTGTAAATCAACATTACCCCAACAAACTTAAGTTATTTCAAAAAATTTTAAAAAACATGCAAATTAAATTATAAAGGTAATATTAAGACATGTGCCATCATGTAACTGCACACACATTTGTGGGCTGTGTGCTATGCAACTCCTGGGGACTGGAAATCTACCTGAATGACTCCTTCCCCCATCCCCAGAGCTATATAAACTGGTGGACTTGTTAGTAACAGAAACAACATACGTAGCTTTTGAAAGTATTTTTTTTCAAACTACATTTACAAATATTCAAATAAGCTACAGAAAATATTGTGTGACTCTATGTATTAGAAGCTCAGCATGATATATATAGTACATCTGAGGAATTTAATAGACATATGTCAAATAAATACATGACTGACTGACTGAACAAACTGAACGTCTTTCCTCACTGCAAACTCACAACATTTCAAACAAGAAAGTGATTATCTGCTTTTGGAGTAGCAGGCAAATTCATAGAAAAATCCATTTTGGATTCTTAATATTTCTCACTTTGATTCATAGTCAAGACTGAGATGACTGGTCCCAAAGTAGCTGTTTCACTGGAGAATTGCCTGTATGTTTACACTTTTGCTGGAAGAGGAGGAGGAGGTTATGAAAAGAAGAGCTTGCACAGAAGGTGACCTGAGCTTAGAATAGGAACTTACATTCCCAGTTTGCTTTGCTAACAGTGAGAAGAAGCAGGGTTCATCTTAAGAAAATAACACACAAAATAAAAACAAAAACTACCAGGCAACCATAAATAAGAGACATTCTGGGCCTCCCTGGTGACACAACGGGTTAAGCACAGCACTATGAAGCTATCCAGAGCGACTGCAGCACAAGTTCAATTACCAGGCAAGGGAGATTCCCACATGGTGCAGCAGACCTCTCCTGCCTCGCCCGCTGTTCCCCTCAGCAGTGTGCTTCAGTTGATCTGCCTGTTCTGCTCCCCACTCTGTGTCTGGTGAATCCTCTCACCATCCCACACCTCTGGCCTACACCCCAGCTTGTATGCATAAATAAATAAATCTTAAAAAAAAAAGGACACAAGGGACCATGAAGATGGATCACGGGTGAATTGGTGGTGGGTTACCCAAGGGGAATACAAAATGTAAAAGACATAAATAACAATAATAATAAAAAAAAAAGACATTCAGCGAGAGAGGAGGTGGATGAGGGCTCAAAACGGGGGAGAAAAGCACAAGGGACTATGGTGATGGTTCACAGGTGAATTGGTGATGGGAAACCTATGGGGAATACACAATACGTAAAGGATATAAATAAAAAATATGTAAATATAAAAAGAAGAAAAAATATTAACAAAGGAGTGAAAACTTTCCAGTTAGTTGATGACAATGCCAACAAGAAATGGATAACTGGGTTTTCCAACATTAATGGGAACTCAGAGTATTCACCCTTTGGTAATAGAGAGTTGTTTATATATATGAATAGCTAGTTGCAACTGTTAAAGTGAAAATTTAGCTTAAAGAAGATCATTGAAGCAATCAACACAGTTTAATTTAATATTCATTAAATTCTTGCAAAATATGTGTAAGTTGCTGTTCAGAGAACACTGAGCTAATTTACAGATAATTTTTGGAGTCTTCATTGCAAAACTGCTTTATTTTCAATTATTCGGGCATTTTAAGTTAAATTTAGAGAGAAAGCTAATATATAATGAAACATACAATTTTTATTTGGTTAACACATCTGTCTTATGTACAAGTACTTGATGGCCATCAACAATTCCTTTTCATTTTCTTCCATCTAAAAGAAAAATCCAGATTTTGTTTGAAGAGGCAATGTGAAGTGTTAAAAATATTCATCTTCCCACATATTCATGTAGTTCTGGGCTACTATGCAACAGTTTTGAATAATAGGATGTAACTGAAGTGTCTGAGGTCTAGTTTCTAGAAAGCTATTCATCATCTAGTACATCTTATGTCGTTTGCCCTTCATCTAACCTCCTCCTTCCTATCTGGCACAAGACGGGGCAGCCATCTTGTTAACATGGGGCTGAGGCCACGTAGTATGGATGGAACAACAGGAAGTCTGGTGTTTTGATGGCATCTTGAGTAGCTGTACCAACACTATCCGCCTGCTTCCTCCCTCTTCACACATGAGGTAAATCAATTCTTTTGGTGAAGCTATTGTCACTGATTACTCTGGTCAACAGTGAGATCATTACTGACTTTAAAAGGCCCTAATCTGTAGTATCTTAGAGTGCTGAACATGAATATAACCCTGAAAATTTTTATTAGTTCTCATTTTGAAGATATTTCATATAATTCATTTTATGTTTTCCAGTGTAAATTTATCCAGTAGGACTGCAACAACATCTGAAATCAGCCTAGAATGATGTAATATTTAATTGCATTGCATAATACAATCATGCACACATCATCCAGAGTTGATTGCATCATTTTCTGATGCAATGCAATATTACTGCCAGGAGGCTGCTGAAGTAAGTTGACATCAGCAGTGCACTATATAAAGTCCTGTCGGAAAGGTTGAGCATTGAAAATGTTTCAAACTTTGTGCAAGACAGTTTATGCTACTGTTCCACAGAACTGTTACTATTTCATCCATTTAGGCACAATACAGTACAGTAATGCCTTGAAAGTGCATTAATAGCGTGGACAATTTCTGCTCTATTTGTGGGGAAGTGACATTTGCCAACCAGAAGAAAAGTATCACTTCTCAAGTGAAGAAGGCTTATCATCTGTAGTTCGGATGCAAGGTTGGTGACCAAGACAAGCCTTGGGCCCTGCATCTATGCTGTGCTACATGTACAACACAGCTTTTACAGTGGTTAAATGGCAAAAGACCATCAATGTTGTTTGCAGTCTCCATGGTGTGGAGAGAGCCAAGAAACCACATAAAAGGCTGTTACTTCTGCTTCATTCCTCCTCTTTCCAGCAGAATAACAAAGCAAAAGAAGTCGAGAATAATCTGTCCAAACATTCCGTCTGCATTGAGATGACTGGTTCAACAACTTGCTGCAGGGTGATGCAAAACAAGCATGGAATGCTTTTCACCTAGTGTCTAATGACTAATTTTATTTCAGTAATGTGGCTTTTGTAAAAATTTGTTGACCAGTGATTGGCATGCATTTCGTGATGTAAACATCAATTTATTATAGATTGCAAAAAAAATGAGAGCAAAATTAGAATTTGATTGTCATATTCATGTTAAGCACATACAAATTGATAGGAAATGACTAATTTTATTTCAGCGATATGACTTTTGTAAAAATTTGTTGACCAGTGTTATCTGTTATTTGCAATCAAAGACACCTTACCTGATAAAACACCTAATCATAAATTTATGCTATAGTCTACACATTATAATAGTAGTGATTGGTGCTAGTTATTCATGGCAAATATGGTTTATCAAATACAAATATAATTATTCTGAAAGATAATTATAGGGATTGGACAGATTATCTGAAGTAAGACAAAGTGGTAAAATGTATGTAGAAATAATTGAATTCTGAAAAATCAAATTAAGCAAAATTTCACAAGAATGAACCTTTTTACCTTTCATTCAGAGAAAAAGAAAGTAGAGCATCTTTTACTAATCTAATATTAGGAGGTTAATGTACTATTAAAATGTGGTTAAATTTAGTTAAAATAATTTTCACATCTGATACAATGTTTTCTTTTTGGTTCAGACATAAGATATTAGTTTCAGGTGTATGTCATAATTATGTGATGTATATATAGTGAAATGATCACCCCAATAAGTCTAGTTAACATCCACAAAATATGTTCTTTCTAATGCAGTACAAGAAAATTAGTGGAAAGTTGAAGAGAGTGATTTTCAACTTGGAGCTATAGTAGGCAACAGTAATGAGGCTGTGAGTTACTTCCAAATAGCAATATGATGAGAAGCAATTGTACACTTTAGTAAGCTTAAAGCTCACTGAAAGAGCACATATTTCTGCTTTGGGCTGAAATGTCAAATTTGGGTAGTTTTGGTTGACTCAGGTAAATCAGAAATTCTGATACACGCATGTCCATATGTACGTATGTACTGTCTGCCAAGTGATGTTTCTATAAATACACACACACACAATTTACTGGCATGTTTACTTACATGCCAGGTTGAATAATCAATTGTTATTACTTATCAGAGACTTTTGTCCCCCCAGGAATGAAATCCTTCAAACTCAGTGACTTATATGGGTTTCCTGCCATTCTTCTGCAGCAATTGCTTGGCACTAGAGCTTCATAAATTTTCAACTGACTTAGAAGGTCCCTGTCTGGAAGGAACTTTGTCTTTGCTGAAGCATGTACTTGGAAAACTTTTCAAAAAGTGCACCTGAAACTATGTCCAGCTTCTGAAATCTTTGGGAGTATGATTTTTCTGTGCTTGTCTTTGGATATAGAGGAATTCTCCTTAAGTGATTATTTTCTAGATAACTGGAAGTTATCATGTGACTGTAATGGTTTAATAAATGTAAAGTTTACCTTAGTGGCAGAATTTATTTTTTTTTGATGGCATGGCAGTCACTATTGTTGGTTATTCCATCCCCATCCCCACCTACCTCCCCTAGCTGAGAGTAGACACCAGAAAATTAAATACTTTCTTCTCTGCCTTTGCTGCCAGGTTTGGCTATCAGTCAACCTCAGGCAGTGAGATATATGTGGAAGTGGCTTGGAGCCTTCTGGGGGAAGGCCTTAGATTTTACTGGTAAAATTATTAAGGCAGGAGTTATCCTTTGACTGCTTTTACCTTACTTTTTCCTATTTTTACCCTGGGCCACATACTTAGAGCTGCTAGGAGATGGTCAAAGGGAGAAGCCAAGAGATTAGATCTATAAGCAGCTCAATATCCACTGTATTCTTCCTCTATGCCTTCCCTGCTGGCAGGTGCCTAAATCTAGACTACTCACTATGTCAAAAATATAAAGATATAAACCCAGCCTCTTTACGTCAGTAATAGAACTTACTGTTATTTATAGCCTAGAACATTCCTCACTGACACAACTAGCATTATGAACTAATTTAGTCCTGTACTTAGAACATTATTGTCTAATGGGTCTGAAAATTTTCCTTAAAACCTTTCATTATTTGCTCCATTTTAGGAAGAAAAATGGCATTCTGTTCTGATACTAATGAATCCCTAGAAAATATTTAGCCTATGGTAGATTTCTAAGGTAATCCAAATTCCCTTACTAGCTTGACTTGGTAAGTATCCTTCAAATCTTCATTTGCTTTTGCAAGTGAATTTTCTTACTAGGCAAAAATAATTTTTGACAGTTAAAATGACTATTCCAGTTCAGAGGGAAATTACTAATTATACCTTGTCACAGAGTAATGCATTTTTGTTTGTCAGGTGTGAGTTTGGTTATTGAGCATCAGAAGCCTGGGAGCTCAACTGCCCCCAGGGGAACTGAAAAAAAAAATTAATGAAATTCCTGAATATAAATTCCTGAACATAAGAGTTCTTCGAAATTCTAACAAGATGACAAAATTGTTTCTCTCTTCTCACTCAAGAAGCAGTCCTGAAAAAGAATACTGGCTTCTTTTTCAATGTATAATATACCACTAATGGGGAAAAAATTGAAATTTGAAAACAATTTGAGAGCGGCCTGTTTAGTTATGTGTCATTATTTTCATTGATTAAATACCAAAAATTTCTTAATACAAAAATCTAAATGAGCAATTAAAAATTATAAGAAGTACTTAGTAATTGAGAATTTGACTTTGTTGAGTTATAAAATTATAATAAAACAAGTTTCTATTTGGATGCGAATTTATCTACCCTATTTATTTGAAGTTAAATGCAAAAATTCCAAGTCTTAACTGATTTATGTATTTGAAAAAAGTTTAAAGTGATTTAGTTCAAATCTAGGCCCTTTCCCTTAGTATTTGCATTAACATCTCAGTTTCCTCATCCATAAAATGGAGGAATACTGCTCTTCCAAGCTCACAGATTTTCTGAAACTGGATAACTTATATTGATTTTATAAATAGTGAGAACAATTTTGTGTGGAATTCATACTTGACTGTATCTTTCATATAAGAATATTACATTTTCCTTCTTTTGAGAAATTTCAGTTTACAAATGAAATAATTTCTAACAGTGGTTTTTATTATCACTCATTGCTGAGGTCATTCAAATGGTGTGATTTCTTTGTTCTTCCACTTCTAATTATGATCATACGAAAACTTCATTCATTTCTAATTTATTCCAGGACAGTTAAGATATCTCCTCTTCTGCCAAATCTCTACTAGTATCCTAAAAACTATATTTTATGGTATATTATTTTAAAATTTATTTTGGACTGGCTAGATCTCTCCACAGTAAAATTTTAAAATACTACTGTAGGCCTGTATTTTCACTTTGTTATCCACAAATTACTGCCTCATAACACTAGTAACATCAGAACATGAAGTTCTTTCCACCTCATTTCAAATCAAATGTTTCTATGTACTTGAAACTCAATTTTCTTTCTCTTATTTTCCCAGTGGATTTTTAACACCCAGAAAAGTACAACATCTTGAGTGCTGTCCAGTAATCTGAATCAATACTAGCTTCTGCCAAGGTCTTTTACCTCACAACTTGAACGATTCTTTTGTTCAGTGCTATAACATAGTCTATTGGATTTCTAAGTTGATGCTCATTTTTCTCCTAATATATTGGAATAAAGTGTTTTCAAGAACCAACTAGATAAGCATAACTTAATTGGCCTGTCTTCATGCTTATTTACGTTTACTAATGCATGTTTGTCACAAGACTTGTGATGCACAGCCCCTAATTCACTCTGTGATCAGATACCTGACGATCAGCATTTCTCCCTTTGGCATGGTATTAATGAGCTCATGCAGCTGACTCTAAAACATTTCGGTGTCAGCATTCTTTCTCACTGGAGAAGGCAAAGAGTTGAGTGATGGTTATGTTCACTAGGGCTTACTTACAAAAGATCCTGGGATAAGAGCAGTCCCACAGTATAGCCTGAAAAGAATTTGATTAATAACCAATAGTTTTGGTGCCATATAAAATATGGTGGCATCCTTTTTTATTACAGTATTAAGAAAAACATCCTTCCTCTACTATAGAGATTAGATTCATTCTCTTGAAAGTTTGCGATTCTTTATGATGCCCTAAGAATTTCTGTCTTCTCAAAACCAATTCTCAGATTAAAGACCACATATAAAATAGCTAGAAACTACAATTTCACCTTTTTCATATTTTTATTTCGTATTAAATATAGTCATTTAATAACTTTAACTGTCACAAAATATTGTTTTGCTATAAATGCACAATTAGTACATTCATTAACTATATTCATAGAAGAGACTCTTCAACCCTCCATCTCTCTAAATGCAGTCAACTACTAAACTGGAATATTTTGCTGTTGATATAATTACAAGGAGATCAAAGTCACCTCATAGGACTGCAGAAATCATTAAAATTAGGGCATACTATGACATTTCTGCTTTCAAGCTTGCTTTTGCTTTCCCTGCAGCCTGGAATGCCTCCCCCTCTCTTCTACAGTGATCCAAATCCAACCAATCCTTCAAAGCTCAGGCCAAATCCTTTCTTGATGAATACTGTCCACATGGATCTTTCCTGTCTCTCAACCCTGATGCCCTATTGTCTGTGTCCCACAATGTGGTACTTTATATTTCAGCTTTTAATATTTTTAAATCACTTGTTCTTAATTATTTCATATTTGTAAAGTTTTACCTTCTCTGAAAACTTAACTTCTCCTTGTGTCTTTTACATTTTGAGAGACTTATAGTATCTCAGACAATATTAGGATACTGTAAGAAGTCAAAAATCAGTCAACAATTACCACTTGATGTAGAAACTCCTATGAGGACATTCATGTTAAAGGAATTGTTATCAGCATTGGCAGAATGGAGAAATATTACTGGAACTATAAAAGAAAAATAAGTAAAAGGGGAAATTTGAATTCTCACCTTTGAAAAATCCAAGGTATGCATAGTAAAATTTCAAAATGAGTCTTATTAGCTTACGTTTAGTAAAAAACACTGGAAAAATAATTGAAGGTAGTTGAAAATTTGTGATAGAAAGATCATTTTTCCCTCTATTTTCTTTAGTATCATTATGATTGAGGATGGGATTCTTTTGTTGAAAAGGTTTTTAGCAGCCTTAATGTAAGGGCGAATCAGTAATAAGACTGAAAAGCAACATGTCTCATTGAAAATCACATAGGCCTTTAGGCTGACTCTGAAAAATCACATGTGCAAGCCAAATCTGCAAGGAGACCATCTCCTTTCTCAACAATGACTGGAAGGAGGCAAGGAAATGAAAAGACTCCTATTATTGCCAAAAGAACAGTCCTTCTGTAAGTCAAAACCTAAGTAAACCAAAATCATACATCCCGGAATTCGAGTGAAACAGGGACAAGAAGAGGAACACAGGATGGACTAGAAAAGAGTAGCAAAACCAGAGTAATTGCTAACATTTATTGAACGTTGTGTTCTAGGTGCTATGCTAAGTACTTTCCAAGTATGAATTCTCTCAGTGCTGGATATTAGTTAGCACACATGCCTACAGAGAAATTATGATGCAACAAGTTGGTTCTGATGCCAATAAAGATACCAGTAATTGAATCTTTGATCTATAAATTTGCATAGAATTATGAGCTACAAAAGTCAATTCATTTTCATTTATTTATTTTATATTGGGTTGTCATCTCATTACTGCCCCTCCTTAAAACACCACTGTAACCTGAGAGAGATAAAAGTGTTCACTTTACATCTTGTTCTAAATTTAGTGAATTTTCTGTGTCTAGTTAAACAGTTGCCAAATTCCATTTCAGCTGCCAAAATTTATTCTAGCTGTAACTGCATTTTAGTCTTAGATAAACTCTATTTGCTGGGTCTGCGAGACAGTAAATCAATAGACATTTAATCAAAAATTACTTTTCCTTCCTTGACATGGAAGTCAAAAAGGTAAAGCATATTCAGATAAGAAGCTATATATTTCCATGGATAGTGGCATAATTGTAGCATGAGATATTTCAATTTTTTGGTATGATGTTCCTAAAGAATTTTCTGATTGATGCCTTATAGGATATGCAAGTTACTTATGATAAAAACAAAAGCCCTTCTCCCAAGATTAGCATTTTATATCACCAGCAAAGAACCAAGGTAATAAAAACCTGTATGAAAATAGGATTTTGGAGCTCCTAGCCTATTAAATTTAATAAGTACATATTTGTTAATATTTAATAAATAAATACTTGATAAAACATTTAGTAAGTATTTACTTCCGGAAAATCCAAAGATTTTAACATCTCTTAATTTTCTATTCCACCTACTGTAATTAATAAATATCAATGGTAAAGAGAGCACTGAATATTACTTAAAAAATAAAATAATCTCCCTGGCTACCAATGGTTCCCTGGAGGACAATTAATTCTCCTTTCTGAGAATGAAACAATGAAAAGTGATGTCTAGATAGCTACATGGAGTCTCAAAATGTCAGTAGTGATGCTGGAAGTGGAAAATCAAAATTGCACTTGAGATTCCACACTAATCCACCAATATCAGAAATTAGCCCATTTGTAGATAGAAAGCCAGTGTCAGAACCACATCAGCACAACAAAACTTGATGAAGAAAAAGAAGCTTCAGAGCCCTTCACATTAATTCTAAAAGTAAATATTCCAGGTTGTTAATAACATTTAGAGATTGATTATAATATTTCACTCTTGAAAACACATCTATTCTATATACTATTCCAATCTTTCACAAAGGCTACCTATAAGTAGGCATTTTATACCTATTCTTGGAAGACATTTCTTTGTCTAAGCTTAAATTTATCTTAGAGTAAGCCATTGATGCTTCAATGATGCTATTTTTTCCTTGCATGTTCTGAGGACATCAAATCTTAGAGCAATTTTTGTGAAAACTACAGACAACACAAGGATAAGGAGTATGTAGACAAAAAGAAACAATTTCATATGTAAGGCAAGTTACCAAATTAGAATAGATATAATCAAGTCACTCTTTGCAAACTATGTATGAGTTAAAATAAAGTATTTCAAATAAGAAAATTGATCTACTAATCTCTGCAGATGAAAACAAAAAATAAATAAATAAAACAATATATGTCACCACCTCAGGAAGATCACACTCTTTACTTTTAGTAAGTGGAAATATGTGTATAAGCAGACTTTTGTCAGTTGATCAAAAAGACAACTAATAAGATAAACAGGATTATAATAGCATTTTAAAAGAAAACAAGGCTATATTGGCAATATCAGTACAAATTTCACTGCATAATGATTTCTATGCATTCATGTCCC
This sequence comes from Scalopus aquaticus, assembly GCA_004024925.1. Classification (NCBI taxonomy): domain Eukaryota; kingdom Metazoa; phylum Chordata; class Mammalia; order Eulipotyphla; family Talpidae; genus Scalopus; species Scalopus aquaticus. The sequence goes on from PVIJ01006786.1 coordinate 32,628, forward strand.
ACAAATACTTAAAAACTTGAGCAAAGAGTAATCCTTTATGAATATAAATATAGAAATTGATTAACTTGATATCGAATTTGTAACTGCTAGAAACTTTGCATTTCCATACAGCCTGTATTTCCAGAGAAAAATTCTAGTTGTTTCAAGTCACTGAACATGATAATAGCAAAAATGAGATTGATCATTAACTCTAGTAACTGCCTTTGCCTTCATCTTAGGCTTTTAGTTAACCAAATGAATTAATGGCTGCTAACGCTTTTAAAGAATTATTACTTAATTTAATCTGTGCAATCTTGTGGACAAATCCACGATTCAACTATTATCTCCATGTAGGTGACTTCTAAATCTATATTGCTAACCTTGACCTCTTTCTTAAGTTGAAGACTCAGATTTCAAATGATTCTTCCTTATAAATGGACTTTTCTTCATGGTTCCTTTTTGTCTATTCAAGTCACCGCCTCTCTGCTGATCTACCAGCCTAAAAGTCTCAGGTCACTCCCTGGGTTTCCCAATCTCTTGTCCCCAATGTATCCCCTGAGATAAGAAACCTATACACCTTATCTCTGTAACATCTTTTATAATACATTTATTGGTTCTATCCTATTCTAACAATCTTCTCCAACTTTACATTACTGTTTATCTAAAATAACTTAGAATTCTAGGAAGCTCTTTGCTCATCCTTAAACACTGGTGTTCCTTAGGGTTCAAAACTTTTATGTACCTGGTATAGATCTTTTGTTGGATGTGTTTTTCAAATATTTTCCCCACTGTGACTTGCCTTTTCATTTTCTCAACAGTATCTTTCGAGGTCAACTATTTCTCATTTTGATAGTGTATTTGTTAATTTTTTACTTTTTCATATTGTGTCTTAAAAGAAGTTTACTAAACTTACTGTCACTACATTTTCTCCTTTTTTTCTAGAGGTTGTGTAGTTTTCACTCTTAAATTAGGTCCCATGAATATTCTGAATAGATTTCTTATATAGTGTAAGGTTTAGGTGGAGGTTTTCTCTTTTTCTCTCACATGTGGTTATCTAATTCCATACTGTCTAAAGACTTCAAAGAAGGAAAATTACATGCTCTTATTTTCATTTTAAGATAGTCACTTTGTGATTTAAAGGAAACAGTGAGATTCAGAAAGGAAAACAAAATTTTGGGACATGGCTCCTGTTTGCACCTATTTTACTCACTGCTTTTGCTTAGCCCTCCCTGCTATTACTCCCCAATCCTATATACCCCAACAACTTCTACCCACTGGTTCTTTTTCACCTTATTACTTCTTGGATTAAAGGATGGAGCCAATTATGAGGGACAATATGGAAAGGGAAGAAGCACCATTAATTGATTGAAGGTCTTGGAAGAAATAGTTGGGGATGGATAAGGAACACAAGTGACAGATTATTTTAGGAGAGAGTATAATAAATCTCCTCTAATATCCAACTCTTTCCCTTTTATCTCTTTTGATCTTGATATTCAGCCAGATCCCTGAAGGATAATCCTCACAGCAGCTAGGCAGTAACCTTGGGCCTCAAACTAGCCCCAAGTTACCTTTTAGTGGAATTCTGTGCCTAGTTCCAGAATCTTAAATTTTCACAATTTTAAAAGAAACCCTAGTGGCCAATATTCTCTGAAATGAATTAACTACCACAGTAAGTATTTGCATGTAGAATAAAATTAAGGAAAATTATTTGTCAATACTTGAGAAATGAATAAAAAATGAGGCAATAAATGAACCATTCCAAGTTGTCCCTCCTTGCTGGTATTTCTGTATACATTTCACATAGCACATGAATCATTTACAAGGTCAGGACTTTTCATGTTATGTATTCCCACTCCATTGTACTGAGCATGTATTTTATGACTTCAATAAATTGAGTGAATTTTAATTTATTGAGTACAATTCACAAGAAAAGTTTTATCCATATACTTTTAACACCTAAGTAACAATTTCATGACTAGATGAAAAGGTACTTCTTCTTTCTTACACTTTGGAAGCAATGCAGAGATGATTTTCTTATCTGCCCCTCTGCCATAGCCATATGCTCTGAAATGCAAGCTAGAGGGGCAGATGTATAATCTGGGAAATGATCCAACTTCATGACCTCTTTGGAGCCAAGGGTATTGTATGTGCAATGCCAGCCCTGGATGCCATGCCCAAAAATTTTAATTCATAGAAACAAAGGATGAAAAGCCACAGAGAAAGAAGATAAAAGTCTACTGATTTCTTCAGCCACAATAGGCATCTTCCACGTTACAAAAGCTGACCAGGCTAGCATTTTCAATTTCATAGAATGGGGTTTCTCCAATCCTTCCTTGTAGATTTCAGTGGCAAGAACAGCTCTTCAATAAAATGACTGAACTGACTTCATGCAAATTCTTATGACATTCCCTTGTCTGATTCCATCACTGATATTATGATATGATGAGTCTTAGATAATTGATAAATTACATCAATATTCTGTAGAAATGCCAGAATTGCGGGACTTCAAAAAGATGAAAACCCAAGAGTATTTGGTACAAAAAGGAGAACATATGGAAGGATAGCTTTTGTTAGAATGAGGATGGGAATGGTTTTGATTTGCTTTAGTACTTAGAGACCTATTAGACAGTCTGCTCATACTACCATTTGGGTGTGGTTATAATGAAGAACTCAGTCCAGACATCAGCAGTGACATTCTGGGGGTTCAGAAAGAGTTCTAATTAGTTCCTGATCCAAGGCCTCTATAGGCAGTGACAAGTAATAGTCAGATAAGCCTCTTCTTCCCCACTTAAGCAGGGCACATTATAATCTGATAAAAAGCTCCTTTGTGTATTTATTTTATTTCTCCCTATAACAATGAAACATTATAAGACTCTCTAGACAGAGTAATAAACCATAGCTTGTAACTAAAAATATAAGTAGAACTTTTCATTATATGGTTTCTTATTGCAGGGAATTTTCCATCTCAAACTTTCTCAGCATATTATGGATATCATCCTTCATTTTGTTCCTATGTCACATGGTTTTCCATATACTTCCAGGGTGTATTTTAAGTTGGTTCACCTTGTCCAAAGTAATCCAGATTCAGAAGTAAAACTCTGTCTAGTTTCATAGGTGCTGTAATCTGTGGCAGACCTAGCAATATATATGAATTCAGCAATTCGCAAAAAATCATTAATTCATTCAATGGTTCATTTTACATTTATCACACTCTACACTTCTTTCAGTAATCTATCAATTCTCAAAATCCTGCTGAAAAAATACAAGTAGACTTTTGATAAACTGAAACAAATGCAAATTTAAATGCCTTCTTAACTCATAGGAAATTAAAGAAAAATTTTAAGGAAAACCATTGACATTCAAAAAACCAAACACAAGGGGAATAAAGGTGTCAGTGATGCTAGATAACAAAAGTTGGAAGCTGAGTGAGTTCTTCAGGTAAATGCTATCATTAGGAATCTGAAACCTAGGGGTGATATAGTGTTATCTTGGGGAATTTGAAAGACAAGGTTAAAAAGCCACAGCAGTGACCTGCACAGGACCTTAGTAGGAAGGCAGGTTGAAAAACATTATTCCCTGATTATACTTAGTCCAAGGTAGGGAGAATTCAAGATGTTTCTTTCTCTGGTTCTAGACAGGGTGGAAAAAAAAATCAATGAAATAATAATAATCATCTCACTTTGAGAATTTTCAACCATAGGACTGTCCTCTCAGAAATATTAAATGTATTTTCTCCTAATTAATTAGTCTGTCATCCAAAAACAATATGGAAGTGAACCCAGGTTAGTATTATTCTGTTACTACAGAGGAAGCAAATCTAAATCCTCTGAAAAGCACATTCAAATAAGGCTCCCCAGGATTCTCACACATTAAATCTAAGCAAACATGATATTCAAAACAGAAATTACCACATTCATAAAGAAAAAGTCATCGTGAATGAGAATCAGCAGAAACACAAAAGAGACTCAGATATCAAATTAGAATTGGAGATAGGTCTAGGGAAATCAACCATAATACAGTAGAGATCAGAGAAACAGAAAAAAATGAGAGTTTAAGAGATGGCTGAGAGGATGAGGTCTAACATAAGTCTTGTAAGAGATGTACCAGGAGAAGACAAAAGGAAGAGGCATAGTAATAGACATAATTTCCTGGAAATAATAAAAACAACATTAATATATAGGCATAGAGGATACATAATATGCCCAGAAAGATAATATAAAGAAATTTGCACCAACATCTAGACTGTGATGAGAATGAACACTAAAGACAAAGAAAATTTAAAAGTATCCAGAGAGTAGATATTAATTACTGGTAAAGAACTCGATGCTAATAAGACCAATGAATGTTTCTTCCAAAGCAGAGGACAATGGAACTATATCTTTAGTGTGTTTCAGCCTAACACTGTATACTCAACAACACTAGCTGTCAAGAACAAGATATTTCTGATAAGCAGAAGATTGTCAGTAGACCATCATTAAAGGGATGTCTGAAGGGAATACTCCAGAAAGAAGTATGCCCTCCTCCAGAGGGGAGGTCAGCAATATGAGGAAGAATGGTAAAAGAAGAAAGTGAGCAAAAAATTGGTTAAGTTTGAACAAATACTAAAATTTGCATGTAATTTGTGGGATCAAAAAGCAAAAAGGAAAAACAAATGGAAAATAGTATGAAGATGGGAGTGGGCAGGGTGATTGAAAGGATTCTGAATTCCTTGTATCGCTCTGAGAAAAGGATAAGTTTGGACTTCTTTCAAATTTTGTTAAGCATGCATAATAAAAATGGAATGTATAATGTTTAAATCAATATAGGAAAAAAATGAAATTAAGAAAACACAAAAATTCATCCTAAGAGGACAAGAAAGAAGAATAAAAGCTGTGAAGTGGCTCAAATATAAAATAAGAAACATAAATCTAAATATGCAAGTAATCTCAGTAAATGTAAATGTGTTAAACTCTCAGTTATCATTCAGATTGTCAGAAAGAACATAAAAACAAAATCCAGCTATTTGTTAAAACAAGACAAACACATAAAGCATGGAATGTTTGGAGGTAAAACTCTGCAATACAACCTACAAGGAGAAGACAGCAATAACTGAACAAAGATGCCTCTCCATGCACTTGGATGGGACATATGGCCTCTTCCTTGTGGAGCTCATGTTCTGGAGCTCATGTTCATGTCCAGGCTAAACACACACACATGCTTCCCAGATTGTGATCCGTTATCAGGAAATAACCAGAGTAAGTGATAAAACAGACCCATTTTGTTTACTTCCGATGAGGTGATCAGGGTGATATTTTTCAAGAAAGAACATGTGACCTGAGAACAGAATGAGGAGAAATCAGCTACGTCAAGTGGAGGAAATCACGGTAAGCAGAAGGAATGGATGCACAAAGGACCTGAAAATCCATCAGTCTGTTCAAGAGTTAGAATCCAGGCAACAGAGCCTCTCTGGTGGTGCAACGGGTTAAGTGCAGCGCTGCAGCACTGTGGAGCTGTCTGCGGCTGCAGCACGAGTTTGATCCCAGGCCAGGGAAATTCCCACATGGCACAGCAGACCTCTCCTGCCTCACCCCCTCTATCCTTCAGCAGCATATTTTGGTTGATCTGCCTGTTCTACTCCCCACTGTCTCTGGAGAACCCTCTCACCGCCCCACGCCTCTGGCCTGCACCCCAGTTGTATGCAAAAATAAATAAATCTTAAAAAATAAAAAGAATACAGGCAACGTGGGCCATGTGCCCTGCAGCAGGAGGAAGCAGCAGGGACAAGGCTGGGGGGCAAGTGACGTTAGGTCTTGGGGATGATGGTAGAAAATCTGGATTATCATCTATGAAGGATGGGAAGCAAATGAGGGGCAGGATTTGGTCCATAATTTTCAAAGATCTCTTTGGTTCCAGTGAGGAGAATGGAACTACAGTTTTGAAGAGGATGGGTCAGTTTGGAGGTTATTGAAGGTCTGACAAGACTTGGGAAAATGTGAGAAGTAAAACTCTGGGTGTATCCCCATGGATCCAACTTGACTCCCTGCTGGATTAATGTGATAGGCAAAGAAAAGTGAAAATTTAAGGGTGACTTTGCGTTGGTAAGACTTTTGAGGTACACAGGAAGAAGGATCTGTTATGCTCCTTCTCAGATGAAGATAACCTGTGACATAAATGTGTTGGAAAATGCAACACTATAACTCAAGTCAATCTTGATGGAGAGAAGTTCATAGCAAAAAATAGTGGAGGGTTTGGGTTTTTTTTTTTTTTTTCTCTTGAAGCAGCTGGGAGTTTAACCAGGATGAAGGCATTTGCCTACAGAAAGGAAATATCTGTATGCACTTATTTTATTTTGCATACACTTAGCGAGAAGAAACCTAGGTAGCTTTAAGTTTTCTCTTTAATTTTGATACATTCATCATCAGTCCTTTTATTATAATTCTGCTTTTACTGGGGACAGTTGGGCACCATGAACCTCTTAAAAAGAAGCCTTTTGTGCATGGCATCACATGGTACCTGACTAAATTTAGGGATTAAGTTGCTGCCATCTAAGATATCAAATCTTGACAGGGGGGTTTAGACTTCCTTAAGTATGTTTTTCATTGGCACTTTTTTTTTCAACTCATAAATGCAGCATCTCATGGGTGAGACCCTCCCCTTTACTTCTCCCTGAAATACTTCTAGGCCCCAAATAGTTTCCCAGTATGACTCAGGGAGTCAGCCTTACACCTTCTTCCCAGAAACTATTCCCTTTCCTGTGGTTTTTCTGTATATACTCTGTGCCTGGCCCCTTGCTAAATGCTTAAATACTCCCATTTGTACAACTTTGCTATTATTAGATTGAGCATGTGAAGTTTTACAATTTTTTTAATCCATAAATTTTTCATTTCCCAAGCTGTACAAAATATAATCTCAATGTAAACATTGAAGTACTATAGATAAAGCAGAGACCTCCCTTTGTCTCCAACCTCAATCTCTTCCTCTCAGTAAAGGTCACTTTTTCTTTGTAGTTTTTATATATAAGCAAATGGAATTGTCACTGTTTGGATTCTTCTCTGTTGCTACTAAACTGTGAGCGCCTTAGGGGCAGAATCCGTATTCTACACAACTTTGTATTTGTAGAGCTTGGTACAGCGTCTGGCACATGGTATGTGTTCAACAAATACTGGTTTTAAAAGGAGTTATCACTGGTTACTTCTTCTTAATGCATTATATAACAGAGTTTTGGGGAAAAGGTGGGCCTTGGGGTTATTAATGGAGTAAGGAAGCCTTGACTACTGATGAAAGGAGATTGAAAAACAGCCTGAGGGAAACCCTGGGGGATGACTGGCTCTGATGCAGAAGTGAGAATTAGGGGAAGAAAGGTGAGAGAAGTTAAAAAGTACAAAAAGAAGCCTAGAGATAACTGTAAGTTTTATAAGGCTAGATACTAGAAGAGGTCCCTGCCTGAGGGAGGTAGAAATCTTGAAGATTTCTCAGGACAGATGGCCTTCCAACAGCTCAGTTGGGCCTCTGAGGCTTGCAAGAACAAGAGCTGGTCTGCAGCAAAGCTGAGTAGCCCCATGAGCTGGGAGCACAGGTGATGAAGCTGGTGGGGTGGATGGAGGTGATAGTGGCAAGAGACAAGACTAGAAGGGTAACTGATGAGAACCTAGGACAAATTATTAGAGATAGTAAAATGTATCCTATCCTTGCAGCCTAAATTCAGGAACAAAGGGGTGTTGGTATTTTGCAAATAGGTAGTGTTTTTGAAATATATAAGACATTCAAAGCTTCATTTTCCTCTCTAAAAGAATTTTGACAAAACTCATGTTTAATATGTACCTAACTTATCTAATATAAACTAACACAGACATTATCAAAGATAATATTTTCTAAAATATATTGCAACATCAGTTGTTAACACTATACCTTTATTAGATATAGGAATTATAAAATAGGCTTTGACATTTTGTATTAATCAACATAGATTGGGCCATCTGTTACTTAAGAGTTCATCTTTAGCTTTCCTAGCCTGGGTTGGAAATCTGTCCGCCCAATATTATGCATTGACATAATTTTTAGCTGAGAAAAGTTAAGAATTAAAATCATTGCTGGAATGGCTAAACATCCATTCAGCTAAAACTGGCAGACTAGATTTTGCACAGAAACTTAATTAAAGGTCTTACAAGCAAGTAGCTTATAACTGCTGTGGGTCATTGGAATCCTAGCAGTTGTTTTTTTCTTCAAGATAAATTTATAAATAAAATACCTTTCCTGGGAAGAGTGATCTTAAGTTCTAGAACTCACTGTACACTTTTCTAAAATAATCATACAGGAACTGGACAGCTTTTTCTCTTCCCAAGTCTGTGCTTCACAAGAGGCAGCCACTCAGCTAGTAGGGATAGAGAGTCCAGTGATCCTGCTGAATTATTATCATTATAAAAGGTTGACTAAAGATATCCTAAAGTTAAATACAAAAAAAAAAAAAAAAAAGGAGAGAGAACAGCTCTGATGCTCATATTGTAGATTGAAATACAGAATTATTATGTTTTCAGGAATGGGATTTGTTTTTACCTATGATGTCCAACCAAATCCACACAGTACTGTTCTGATTGATGATGACATTTTAGTGTAAGTTTTAGGTTTCTTGCTGTTTTCTGTGACTTCTACAGTGGTTGCTCCCCAGGGGCAGAGCTAATGCAAGGCTGGGTACAGATAGCTCAACCTACAATAAAGACTTGATGTAAACACTCATTTTGTATTTATCAACCATCATGTAATCATTTAATAACATTTTTTTCCCTTTTGGTCACAGATGTTAACTTTGGTATTTAGAAATACTATAAGAATTGTCAGTTCCAAACCACTATTTTTCAAATGTTCAAGTTACATATTTTCCATGGATGGTGAAGTTTGAGTCCAGCCACATTTAATACATTTTGACATATACAGAAGTATCCTTTTCTGTTTATAAAATTATTTTCCAATGGTTCAAAAAATAAAAAAAACATTAAAACTATGAATTTTTAAAATCTAAGCACATTTAGGCACAGTATATTTTAATTGCCAAATTCTGAATGAGAACAACAGGATAATAAAGAATTTTGTTGAAACTTCTATCATATAAAAACCAATATATAAAGAGATAGAGGGAATAAAGACCAAAATAAACCACATGCCTACTGGAGCTCAAAGTAAAATTGTTTTTTCTGTGCTTTTATATTTAGGGGAAGAAGAAATATAGCACCATAATAAAAATAAAATGTATAATATATAGTAACTAAAAAACAAATACAGACTTTGTCAGTCTGTAGAGCTGAAAAAAATACATACTTTCTATGTCTGTAAGTTTTTTCAATTCTGGTTGGTTTCATTTGGAGAAGCTGGAAGAAAAAGTGAGTATTTCTATGCAAACTATTCTAGATTTCTGCTATTCATGCTGGGTTTGGAAAAATTTTGAGTAGTTCAACAACAGTTTAGATTATTATGTCAGGCAAAACTGGTAGCAATGATGTTTGAATTCACAAAGCAAAAGATTGCTGAAATAGCAATCAACAGATCTGAACCTCAGTTCTGTGATGACCAACTGGGTCTGTGATGGGGGCAGAGTGGAAATTTCTTTTTCTAGACCTCAGTCTTTAAAGTAGATTGGAGTGAAGCCCAACCCAACATTTCTGAGATCAGTAAATTCCAGCTTCCTTAAAGATACATGATCCAGAAATAAAGGTTTACTGTTGGCTTTAACATGCAACAGAGTAGTAGCAACAGTTGACTGATAAACTGAGAGTCAAATTGGAATCTCTTCCTCACTAACTAGGCTTGATAAAAATCAAACAAACAAAGAAAACACTTTCCAGGCTTTATTTGGTAAATATTCTAACATTCTTTCTTTTTCATATAATTTTTTGAACTACCATTGGTTTACACCATTGCTATTATTTATATTGTGGAAGTATAGGGTTCCCCCTCTTCAGGTTAGTCTCTGAAACATACCCACCACCAAGGTGCCCATTGTTTTCCACCACAGTCCACTATGTTCTCGCCCCACCCTGTTCTAACCCCGATTTCTTTCATTTTGAACATTTTTCTCCCCATTCTCACTGCTAATCATTTAAATTTGTTCCTACATCATCTCTTATCTGGATTATTGTGGTGGTCTCCTAAGTATTTTCCTTAGTTACTCCCGCCCCTCACTCGCCACCATATTTTTTTGTCTTTTCAAGAACCCACAGCCACCAGAGTGATATAACTTGATGATAAATCCATTCCTTTTATCTGTTTGGATTACATGAGGGCACAGGATAAAAATTCACATTCGATCATTTGGTAGGTGCTCCCCATAACCTAATCTCCATCTGTTTCCTCAACTGTCTATCCTGTCACTCTCCTTTTTGCTCTCTGGCCACAAAGATGTTTCATGGTCTCATAAGATCCCATGTGTCTGAAATGTGCTAGCTCATTGAGTTTCTCTTTTCCCCAGACTTGTATCTTTCAGATTCTGCTATGGAAGGTCTTCCTTTCTGAAACATGAAAGCCATCCCTCAATCCTAAGCAGAAGAAAGAAGTATTTCCTCTGTGAGATTTTTCACTATATTTTTATTTTTAAATGTCAGTTTTCTATTTTTAAAAGATATATTTAATATTTAAAAAATTACTAATGCCTACAAGAACTGGGGTATAGGCCAGAGGTATGGAGGGTGAGAGGATTCATACGACACAGAGTGGGGAGCAGAACAGGCAGATCTACTGAAATACACTGCTGAACGGAGCAGCAGGTGAGACAGGAGAGGTCTGTTGCCATGTGGGTAAGCTCCCTGGCTGGGGATCGAACTCATGAAGCACTGGCTGGCTCTAGCTTGATAGCACTGAAACTTAACCCCTGTGCCACCAGGGAGGTAGTGGTGCAGTTTTTAACATGAAGATACCAAACCAATATTTAACTAGGCATCTACATGTTTTCTTCTGTCATTTTACAAACCTTTTTTCTAAGAAAGAGACCATATCTATGTAAATCACTTAACACAATATCTGTCACAAGATGGATATTTAATAAATGTGTGTCAAACTAAAATAATTTTTAATTTTAATTTGTTAAAAAATGTAGCTTCTTTGTTTACTCATGAAATTCAGAAATGCATACATTTATGCTATTTTGAACAGTAAACAATCTTCTCACTTCCAAAAGAAATGGTATGTTTATTTAATTTCAATTTGATTAATTGAATTCAGAGAATATTTAGTAACTTTCTGTAATAGAAAAAACACCAGGGTTGCTTTATAATCAAATTTACATAGGAAGTATTAGACATATCACTATTTTTTTTAGTGATATGGTTTCCATGAAAATCTAATCCAAAGTTGAGGGATATGCGGAATAAATACATTTATTTCTTGTGTCTAAAGCTATATGTATCTAATGTAACAAGTGACAAATGCTTAGTAAGTACCAAACAGAGATATCTATGCAAATAGAATACTGTGCAGTATTACTACAAACAACTGATGAGGACAGAAAGAGTTCAAGTCGCTAATATCTAACACAATATTTTAGTTTCTCAACAACAATAAAACAGTCATTAAAAAGAGCAATCCCTTAAAAGACTCATAGGTAAAAAATTATCATGGCTGGTCTTCCAAAAATTTTAATGAATATTTTCATTTAAACAGGCCATACAGGTATGAATACTAAGACAACACAATTTACGAAGTGTCATTTAATAACTCACTGCTCTTGCATAAAAGTGATTCTAATCACTCTGTTCTTTTTCCAAGAGCCACAGATTTCTTCAGCCACATGTGAAAATTCTAGATTGGAAGTTTATAACAATGCACTCAGAACAGAATTTAAGGGCTGTCAAGTTAGCCACTTGTATATTAAACTCTCAACTTGTGTTATAAGGATACTGACCTCATGCACATTTGCTATAATTTTTACATAATACATGACCATCACAGGCTTATTTTCTCTCTCATATATCTCTTACCTTTGCTCACACATCCTTATGCGTTTATATGTGTACACATGCATGCAGTGAAACAAAGGAAGGAATGACTAGACATTCTTCTCATGCTCACTGAATTATAGTAGTTTGTTAGAGAAAATACACCAACTGTACTACTGGCTTATGGGATATTTTAATATGTGCATCATTTCTTCCAACTGAACTGTGTCTTACTCCTATATTCTTCTGGGACTGTGGGGGTATTAGGTATGTGTTGCAGAGAATGCCAAAACACCAGTTCTACCACACAGAGTCTAAGTTCATTACCTAACCTACTAGTTACCAGCTGAGAGACCTGTGTTAAATGCAGAGATTCAGCTTCTTCATCAGCAAAATGTGTTAAAATACCAACATAGTGGTTGCAGCATACAATCCCTCTAGACTGTTAGAGAATACTTGCTCGTTAAATGATAAACTTGTCTCAGAAAAGGTCTGGACTTACTGCCAACCATTACTTTTACAGACTTGCCTGTTTTACAGCTATATAGACAGGTGTTTGAGAATATAAGAAATTAAAATAGAAATAGGAAAGCTTTTTAGTCCATTTTGCTAATTAATATGTCAGGGCTCATAAAGAAGAACTCATCAGCTTTCTTCAGTACTGCATCATCTTAAAGAGCTGGGTCAGCAGCGATCTCTGCAGACAGTCAATACATATTAAAACAGTTCCAAGCAGTAAATCAAAACAAAAAAAATGAAGATACAGTAAAAAAAAGTAAAATTTATAAGTCCTTTCTGTCTGAATGCTGAGGAGCATTAAACTACCAGTGTAGGTGTCAGTTCAGTATGTAGAAGAGGGATAAAGTAAAAATTCCCTCTCAGGCATAGTGAGTCTGTCTATACAAAAAATTAGAGCATAATTAAAATAAAAAGTAATGCCAAATTTGATGTCCTTTTCAATAGATTCCAGTTTTCCTTCAAAATAATTAAGTCACCTTTTAAAATGGCCTTATTGTTTAAAATATTCACTGCTGTTTTTTTTTTTTTTTTTTTTTTTGCCCCTTATTGCAAGGATTCAAATTTTGTCAGAATTCTGTTAGTGAGACAGTTCAGGAAAGAGCTGAAAGACAACTTTTTGAGTTTTCAAGACTCTCTAACATTTGTGATTTTTCTTAAAATAACAAAACATAAAGCATTTTGCTCCTCACTTCCCTGGTGAAGACTCACCTTTCCACAGAAAATCATAACTCTCATATGTGGTAGAAAACCCTACAAGATTGTAAATAGGTAAATCAAAACCAAAAGACAACCTCCAGACTAGGAGACTATTTTGCGTATCATATAGCAGACAAGGGGTTAACTCCAAAATATATAAAAAGATCATATAATTTAACAACAAAAAAGCAATAACCCAACCAAAAGATGGGCAAAAGATCTAAATAGATACTTCTCCAAACCAGACATTTTGATGGCCTATAGCCACATGAAAAAATACTCAGCATCACTTGGTACAAGGGAGATGCAGATCAAACTCACAATGAGGTATCACCTCACCCCTGTGAGAATGGTTTATATCTAAAAGACTGGAAATAACAACGTTAGTGAGACAAAGGAACATGCATTACTTGGTTGGAATGCAACTTGGTATAACCTCTATGGAAAACAGTATGGAGATTCCTCAAAAAAAAAGATATCATATGATCCAACAATACTACTATTAGGCATTTTTGCAAAGAATATGAAGCATTAACATGAAAATATTTATGTATGCCTATGTTTATAGTAGCCTTATTCACAATAACCAAGTTGTGATACTAACCTAAATTCCCATCCACTGAATACTGGAAAATAAATTGTGGAATATGTACATCTATATAGTAAATCAATGAAATATTACTCAGCTATTAAAAAGAGATGAAATTGTGTCTTTTAGGGCAAAATGGATCTAAAGGTGATTAAGCTAAGTGAAAAAAACAGAAAGGAAATATTACTAGTGGTTTCACTCATTTGCAGAATATAAATAACCAAAGAAAATAAACTGGGGAAGAAGTACAAAAATAATCATTAGACTGTAAAAAATACACCATTTACCAGAGGGGATGGAAGGATGAAGGAAGAAGAACTTGGAGAGTAGTGGTTACAGGACACATCCTGGAGTTTTGGTGGAAGGTGAGCAAAACGTGCACATACCGAGGTGTACAATCATATTCCCCAAATTATATAGGTATGTAAACAATTGGCAAATCAATAAAATTTGAAAAGAAATTAAAACTAAAAAGGGGAAACAAGACCCGAACAGGTAAATCATTCTGCCATCTTCCCCATCAACACGAGATGCAAGATACAGTGGAAGCATCTGGTGTGGGCTGTTAGAGGAATCTCAAGAATACTGGATTGATTCCAGAAGGGATGAAAGTACACTACATTTTAGACCAAAAATATTAGAAAAATTTACCTTACCTGAGCCTTTAATTTGAATGAGCTCTGAGGAGTCAACTATTTAAAGATTAAGCCAAGGAAACAGTGCCAAAAATACTGTCACAAATTTGGGAGATGCCCAAGACAGACCAACAGATGGAACTTGGCACGAAATGGCCCTCCACACACTGAGTAGCTGACTCATAAGAAATTTTAACTCAGATGAATTTATTAAAATGTTGAATATCATCTTGAGTAAGAAGATGGATGATAGATTTAGGTCGGCACATGCAATTTAACTTCCTGATGGTCTTGGGTAGTTTGAAAGCTACCAATATTTCTATGAGGAAAAAAAAAGGAGAAAGGAAAATATTTTTTCTTTTTAACAAAAGATCTATTACTTTTTTCTATTCTACCTAAATACTCTAGAGAAATGTTGGGGTAGGAAAGGGGAAACAAAAGAAGTTGAAGGATTCCATTTAACACTGGTAAGTCAAGCATGATCACAGAACATTGCACATTAATGATCCAAACTGGTAATGAGGCTAGTCAGATAGTAGTGACTTGAGACTGCCTTATAGTAGGTGAATATTTAAAAGGATTCTGTAACTGAAAGAGGCTGCTAGAATAAAAAGGATTCAATTCTTCATTACCACACCAGCCTAGCCCCAACACCAAGGTCCAGTGAGACTTTCCTGTATGAAAATGCAGCAATCATAAGGAGTTGCATTGTGTTTGAGGGAGTATGCATGAAGATCACTGTAATTTAAGTGAATTTTCCAAGAGAAATAAATATAAAAAGAGGAAGAGTATAGCCTCTGAGTACAGACATTTATAACCTTGGCTGAACATTTTTCTTTAATGCTCCATTGTATTTTCTCAGAATTGTCCCTAAATATTTTACAGGGTACTCTCATTTAACTCTAGAGTGCACAGTTTTAGAAGATTGCTTAGCCCTTTTCATTGTGTTTTAGCACATGTTACTTTTGCTCTAAAGTTATCAAGTTTCTGGTTATTTTTTAGCGTTTGCACTGGTGCCACAGATGGCCAATGAAAAACTTGATGCCACTGTAATAGGATCTAAGTGTACTTTAAAATAGAGGAATAGTGAATGTTGTACTAACAGTACATGAGCAACCAAAATTATCTTTAAAACATATGATTATTTGAAACAGTGTGGTTCATAGGATATAAAGACTGTTGTACTATTTCTATCAATCAGTTAAAATAAGCCATGTGGAGCTTACAATTAACATGCCTGACAGTTTTAAATTTATGTCATTTTTTGACATTTTCTTTTAATTTGGAAGATTTAAATTTTTATACTTAGAGTACTTCTTTGTTAATATTTTTATATCGAACTATATAAAAACATTACTTGAATTAAACTAAAATATTACAGCACTATAGTAAGATAAGAATATTGCCATTTAAAGAGTAATTTTTTTGTTATTGGCTAACAGTAGTTTGTTTGGAAATTAAGACACGTTAAAATAATTTTTGGTTTCCTGGAAAGAGCCAACAAGTTTCTTTTTTGATTATTTCAGAAACCAAATTGAACATTCTTAAAAAATGCTTCCACATTTTACCGTAGACTCTATCTCAATACATTAAAAGATTTTCGTTTTCCAATATTATTATGTGTAGGAGAACTAACCATGAGAAGCACCATGCATTAAAGATGAAGATAATATAGGCTAGCCTGAGCTTCCTTGGCCATGAGAACTTCCTTCGTAAGCTCCTAAAAATAATTCCAGGAGTAGAGAATTTAATGGACAAGGAGGATGGGAACTAGAAGTGTGTGGCAATTTATCACTCCCATGGAAAGCTTTTCTTTCACAGTGATCTAACCTCTTAGGCTCTTTATTAGGAAGAGCAGAAAAGAAAAAAATCTGAGTTGTGAACCAGCCCTTCCCTGCTGTTATCACTAGACAATCTGGAAAAAGAAGAAAAGAAAAAAATCATAATCTTGTCCTGGAACATGATGGAGGTAATGAGGCATCAAGACCACTTACAGCTGAAAACATAATTGGCACATAAACAAGGAGATGCTTGGTGATGGGGAGATTTCTTTGTTTCAGAAACGGAGGGACGCCAACAAATTGTAACTCTTCTGTTTGGAGCGGCAATTCTAAGAGTACAATGGATATTTTCCCCCAAATAATGCACCCCTAGAGGAAAGGGATTATTGAAGTATTTACTAGCTTAGTAGCTTTAAGTGTCTTCAACTAATGTGAATAAATGATGAAGAAAGGGCTGAGGAACAAAAGGCAGGTCACTTAGCAATGAAGGAAAAGCTTGAAATTGAGATGTGAAGATATCTACACATGACAGGAAAAGGCGTAGGAGAGCCTTGTGAACATTCTAGAGAACCTCTAGGGGTGCTCATTCATGAGTCTGGAGGAGAACAATATAGGCATCTCAGACACAATTCCCTTTGAAGACAGGCAAAAAGACTATTTTTTTTTGGAGAGAAAGAAACCACATCTTCTTTATTCTGGAACTCTTTGTCCTGACATTTTAATGCAAAAATCACCATAAGCAAAATTTTCATACTTTCTTGGATTTCCTTAATTTTTTTTTTTGTTCGAAGTGTTCAGCTGGCATATATGTTTAAGATTTTTTGGTTTCAAAATTATATTTTTAAGAACCTTTATTCTTTCCTCTCAAACATTTTGAGTCAGCATACATTATAACACTATATACACAGCCAAGCAATAATTCATCTTTGTGGAAGTCAGAGACATCTCATGTATTAATTAGCAGGCCTTTCAGTGACTAGTGGATGGAAATCGCTTCCAACTGCTACTCAAATACAGCCAGTGATTTCCAGGAAGGAGAATATTAAGTCAGTTATAAGGAATTTCTTACCCGATCTGCGTCCAGCCATTGAATGGACTTTGCTTTCATCTGGCACTGAGAAGAAATAAGAGGCAAGGATCAGATCTGCATGTAAATCAGCAACTTTTTGAGCAACAAATTAATATAGATTCACAATAAGTTAAATCTTTTACTGGCAAAGAGTTGAAAAATTTTTCCCCTCAGCCTACCTGGGGCAGCTCATTTCTCTTGGCAGATGTTTTAAAAATAGCTATGAAAAAATACATGTTCATTAGGTCTTCTATAAATATAATTTCATTTTTCTTTAATTTCTAACACTTTAGTTCTTTTAAACTAAAAGGAAAAGCTATTAAGGGAAAAGCTAAACTCAAGGACCTAGATGTATATAAATATATAATAAAACTCTGAGCTGAACAGAAATATATAAATTCAATACTCAAAAACAGAACTTCTGTATCTGGACAAAATAGAACAGTTTCACAATTAATCCAGAATATTTTTTTAAAAATAGACAAAACATGCGACAATAGCATTCAGGAGTTTAGACATTAAGCAACAAAAGAGAGTGATTCTTGAGAGCTGGAGATAAAATGGGGTAAATCCTACAATTGCTCCAGCTTCCTATCTGAAGACAGTTTCCCATCTGTTTCTCCTGCAGTGCAAGAAGAAACAGGCAAAGCTCAGGGGCATCCCAGTCTGAGGACACGGAGCTGGAGGTCCATGGAAGCGAAGGCAGATGGAGTTTGTAGAACAAAGACTCAGAAAGGAGAGTCTGATACAGACTTCCTTCTGCCATGTGTGAAGGAGTCCCTCAAGTTATATACTGCTAACCCCATGGATATCCACTTGGATATTCCCAAGGCTTGGGAAAAGCCACTCAAAAGTAGAAAGAGATCAGAGTCTGAAGTTAACATAGGGCTGGGACTAGTGACTATGTGAATAGTCCCAACAGCCAGAGTGAAAGACTTCATAATTCAGGATCATCAGGTAGAATAGTAGAAAGGCCTTGCTTCAGTTGGTATTGGAAAAAGCAACCCTAGAGTCACACAGCTCCGATGAAATGGATGCAGTCTTGAAAGACACCAATGACCCAACTTTATATAGGGGAAGAACTAGATAATCAGAATAGTACTGTTGTTATTTTATTTTATTTTTAAAATTTTTTTAAAGATTTATTTATTTATGCATACAAGCTGGAGTACAGGCCAGAGGTGTGGGGCGGCGAGAGGGTTCACCAGAGACAGAGTGGGGAGCAGAACAGGCAGATTGACGGAAACACACTGCTGAGGGGAGCAGCGGGCTGGCAGGAGAGGTCTGCTGCGCCATGTGGGAATCTTCCCCCTGGGCGTTGAACTTGCATCGCCGCTGCCGACAGCTCCACAGAGCAGCGCTTAACAGCTGCACCACCAGGGAGGCCCACTATTATTACTTTAAAAAAAATTTAAAAACCTTCCAACAAAGAAAACTCTAGATCTATACGGCTTCACTGGTGAATTCTACCAAACATTTCAGGAAGAACTAATACCAGCTCTATGGGAATCATTTCAGAAAAATCAGAAGAGGGAGTAATTCTCAACACATTCGGTGGCCTGGTATTACCCTGATATTAATAACATGCACAGGTATTACAGAAAACTATTAGCCAATAACCTTCATGAACATAGGTGCTAGTTCTTTCTTATTCCTGAAGCTCCTTTGCAAGGAGTGTCACTTCAGTATTCAACAACAGCTGTTGTTATTCACCATGTACCCTCATTCTCTAGGTTAGGCTCTAACTTGCTAACAAAGAGGACCTCTCCATTTCCCCCTTACTCTAGATCGGTCCCAAAGTAACATGACTTCCTTGTTCTGCCTCCATTTTCAGTCATATTTTATTGACCCAGTTACTATACATAGATCTTTTCACTCCCACCTGTCCTCCTTTCCTATGCTATTTCTATTTTCTAGATAAAAAGCAATTCATGTCTCTGATTTTGCTACTATCAACTGTTTAAAAATCATGTTATAATTTCCTTCATGTTACCCTGCAGGAGACAAGTCAATTTGTGCTTATCAGGCTTCAATTGCGGACCACATTCTTTTTAGGACCTAAAAAACTGATATAGGAATATGTAGTATAAATAGAAAGGAAATAAAAATAATGATACTGATAGTAGCTAATAGTTATTGAGCACTTAAAATATTCAGGTTCTTCTGTATGTACTTTATGTCTAACTCATTTAACCTTTATGACAACCTTGAAAGATAGATATTATCTCCCTATGTTACAGATAAAGAAACTGAGGCACATCTTGTAAGTGGAGGAGCCAGATATTGAACAAGGCACTCTTAATCACTCCACTATACTTGTGATAAGAGTCCTAGAAGAGTTGTTACATTTTAAAAATCAACAGCAGCATGAATTAAATACAATGAATTAAATACAATTTAATAACTATACGCTAGAAGACAATTATCCTTTTCATGTGACTATGAGCTCTTCATAGAAATCATCCTGTGATGACCAGTATTAACAAGTTTTAGTTGTAATTTTGTTTATCCTCTTTGGACATCTTGCAGTTTTAATGAGTTCCAGCTAAAATATTCATTCCCATTTCACAGGGGAGAAATCATCTGAGATAAAATCATGACTTGGAAACATATTCAAGTTGTGTTCATTTTCTGTACTCAGTTTTGTCACATGTAAAGTGAAGCTAATATTGCTTACTCTGTAGGTTTGTAGTGACGATTACATATGTAGGTATAGGCTGAGCATTTATTTATTTATTTATTTATTTATTTATTTATTTATTTATGTTTAAAGATTTCTTTATTTATGCATACAAGCTGGGGTACAGGCCAGAGGCATGGGGCGGCGAGAGGGTTCACCAGAGACAGAGTGGGGAGCAGCACAGGTAGATCAGAAACACACTGCTGAGGGGAGCAGCGGGCGGGGCAGGAGAGATCTGCCTGCCATGTGGGAATCTCCCTGGCCGGGCGTCGAACTCGCATCGCTGCTGTCGACAGCTCCAGAGCGCAGCGCTTTACCGCTGCACCACCAGGAAGGCCCAGGCTGAGCATTTAGATCATACAGTAAGTGCTTAATAAATATTAGCTATAATCATTTTTAATGAGAAACTGCATAGAAACTAGTCAATGAGAGCAATCATACCTTACCAAGCAAGTTACTGAGTTCTTTTTTTTTTTTTTTTTAAAGATTTATTTTTTTTTTTTTTTATTTATACATACAAGCTGGGGTACAAGCCAGAGCTGTGGGGCGGCGAGAGGGTTCACCAGAGACAGAGCGGGTAGCAGAACAGGCAGATCAGAAATACACTGCTGAGGGGAGCAGCGGGCGAGGCAGGAGAGGTCCGCCGCACCATGTGGGATTCTCCCCGGCCGGGCGTCGAACTCGCGTCACCGCTGCCGACAGCTCCACAGCGCAGCGCTTAACCGCTGCGCCACCGGGGAGGCCCAAGTTACTGAGTTCTAATTAGCCTCAGCTTCCCCATGTGAAAAATGAGGATTAAAAACACTACACAGGGAATTGTGGGAACTAAATGGGGAAAGTGTACCAAAGCCCTTAGCACAGTTTCAGTTTCATAATTTTCAATAAATGAAAACTTTTGATAAATGGAAGCTGTCAGAGTGGTAAGGGTGCTGAGTTTGACGATGGTGGTATTTATGGTTTAACTTGTCTGGGTTTATAAAGGAAGAGAGGAAGAAAATAAGGAGCGCATGTTAAGTTTCAGGTAAGGTGCTAAGTACTTCCAATAGTTCTCTCATGGATAATGCAACATTCACAGCAGACTTTGACACCCCAGTTTGCCAGGCTCCTAGTTATCTTATAGTGAATTTATATGTTTTTGTCTTAAAAAAAAAAAACACAAATATAATTTATCCCCATTAGATCTAGCCATTTAAGTATAGCAAATTCTCCAGCCATGTTGAATTAGACATGATACCTTCTTAACTTTTGGCTGAATACTGCCTGTTATTCTTAGTAAGATACTTATTATTTTAATGGAAAATTTGAAATTCTTTAGAATACTAACAAACTATTTCCCCAAAAGGGTAGAAAATCCAAATGGGTGATAGGCATAAAAATTAGGGGTCTTTCTCCAAAATACTCACTGACACAGATATCTATCTTTAGGACCGAATATAAATGAATAAACATAATAGGGAAGAAAGGGAACTATAATACTTAATTAATAGAATATATTTTATTTAAAAGGTTAAATTGGGAACAATCATCTTTTATGCAAGTGCTTAGTGCTGGGAAGTGATTTAAATAACAGTAGCAAATGAGAAAATGAGGTAAAATTACACACACCACCAAGCCTTTTTTTTTTTTAAATGACAAGTGTTATAATTAAGACTCAACTTCCTTTATAACTCACATTACCTTAGAACTACTCTATAAAGTTATCTCTTGAGGCTGGAGCTTAAATCTAGTCGTTTCACTGCATAATATTTAGATAGCACAGTGACTGGAACGGTAGCAATATGAATATGACAGGTGTTCCATTTTAAACAAAGAAGTTATTTATAAGAGATTGAAAAATAAGCAGGCTGGGTGTGGGAAAGGCCTTCCATTCCAAAATGGTAAGGTACCAAAGGCATCAAGAAATGGATTATTGATGAAGCATGAATCTGTTTTCTGTTCTGGTTCTGATGACAGATTACTTCCCTCCCTCCCTCCCTGATAAGAGTGTATTATATTTCCTTTCTAATCCTTCAGTTTTACCCAAGGGCTGATATATTTTGGCTCTTGATTACCTTAAAGAGGTATATTGTTATTAAAGAGAAAACAATGAAATGTTGAGTCCTTCTGAAGAAATTCATAGACATTTTCAGTGTAGCTGTTATGAAATACTTAGAGGGCACTGTGGACTTGCCCTCTTGAGAGTTCTCTGGATTTATTTAGATAATGGGATTTCTAGCTTAAGCGCATCCTTACCGGCATTCAATTCAAGATCGATGGACACTATTTAATTACTGAAAGGTGCTTCATAACGAGAGTAGTGTTTGGCTTGGATGTTTGCTAAATTCCTGGTGTCCTCTGGTTCATGAAGATTTGCTCAGGAAATAAGGGGCCCGCTAGCCTCTGTTTCTAGGTATCTTGGCTGTAGACCTTTGAAGTTGTTGAGAACTAGTCAATGCCCATGGTGCCTTTTTAAAAAGTATGGCTAAACACATGGTGCCTTTTGATCTAATTTCAACCAGGTTCATTGTCAGCATTGAGAGAAACCATAAATAAATGAAATATGGGGCAGAGTAATCGGTGAAAAAGATGTCACTCTGAGAACTTATTAGTAGCAAACATTAAAGTGCATATGAAACTTAAATATATTGGTTTCCCAGTAGGATACATTTATATTAATATAGTGATCACTTAAAGTGCTTTGTTCTTTTGTAAGCTTCTTATATACTTCAAATGCATTCTCACTGGGGGAAAACAATCCCCTTGCTTATTGATAGCATTTGATACGCATTTTATAACACAAGTGACTATTAGGGACTGTACTTGCTTAATAAAAATTTGCAGAACAGTGGCAGACTTGGTGAGTTAATGGGCCCCATATGCTTTCCTTATGCTGACAGAAGATGGTATATTGCTAACATGTACAAATCTCTTCAGATAAAAATTGCCATCAGCTACAGTTATTCTTTTTGAGAATGCCAACACTATGTCATGAATGGGGAATATGCAAATGTGTTCATATTGCCACTACATCATATTGAGATACTTTGATACAAAGTAGCATTTCAAAATATGATGCAATGCTCATCTTTTACTGGCACAGCTCTGCTTCATTTAATTTTTGAATTCCTTGTCTTTGCCATAATAAAGACTGCAGTTTTGAAGGTGATGTTTGGCACAGTAAATGTATCTTCTAATAAGGCCATAAAGACTTCACTTTAGAGAGTTTGCTAGGAAACTAAATATCAAGTAATTCCTTAATGGTTCATAAACTTGTTTCCAAGAGTTGTTCCTTCAGAACTTAAAAAAAAAAATTGATGTAGTTGCCAATGTTAATAATCAATTTTCCTCTTTTTTAGCAGATCGATTTCTGTGCCACTGATTGATTTCCAGAATTTCTAAGGAATGCAAGCCTGTTTCAAGTTGTAAATTAAGTTTCCTCCTTAGCAGCCATGAACTATTACTGCATTAATTTATAATGTTTTCTATGTCAACGACTATTTGCTATACTGTTTCTCCTGAGGGAACAGTTTTGAGTTTTCAGCACTATGAATTTTTATGTGTTGAAAAAAATTTCCAGCTCTGAAAAACAATAACAACAGCAACAACAACAACAACTAGCAAAACAACAAAAGCTTTTGCTGAAAAAGTTAGGGAATTAGTACAAGATAATGATGCCAATGTTTAGCTCACCATCTCTCTTAGCAAGCTTCTCCCAAAACATTGTTTCTTCTTGAATCTATGTCTGCTTTGACAAAAAGCTTTTCAATTCAACAGTTGAGGTTTTGTCCTAATATTACAGAATATCTACCAGCCAGGGCGAGGTCACAGGATAAAAGTGAGGGACTCACTCCCTCATCACTACCCAACTATTCATATGTTCACAATTTCTCAATGTTCTCTTTAGAAAACTTTTCTCTCCCCATGAATCTTAGAAATTGTTAAAGTTGGACACGCCCCCAAAACATGGCGGCAAACAGAAGCTAGTATTAGGTTCTCCCACAAAATATAGATTTATGGACAGAAAAATCCCTAATTTTGAGAGCCGATCTCAGGATAACCGAATGCCCTACACAATACAATCATCCCTGTGGGTGCTTTAGACTTAAAGATAAACCGAAAATTCGGAGTAAAAAGAAGAGAAAAGACAACGAACCCCACACATAGGAACAAAAGAAAGGAGAGGCGGACAAACCAGCTTTACAGAGCACCACTGAATACAAGGTTAGAAATCGCGGTGGGGTCGGAGGGCTCTGGCCAACTAACGGGAGCGTGACCCCCACTCCCCCAACCCAGGAGCCCCCTCTCTTCCTTGCGTGGCAGCTCTGAAGTGCAGGAAAGCTTGAGGGTCACTGCTTTCCATCCGCCACCTGGGGCTAGGTAACATCTTAGTAGGGAAGACAAACTGCCAGCACCCCGTGGGGTCCTAATCCCTCACTGGTTGCTAGGTGATATGTTGGCCTGAGAAACTGGTCTAGCCGGAAAAACTGCAGAGACCACCTCAAACAATCTCCTCCCTTCTCTGTAACCTGACACCAAGAGCTGATGTTAGAGAACTCTACTTTTCTCTAACCTGACTGGAGGTAACCTGACCAGGGATACAGGCTCCTGCTGGAACTGTTTCCAACCACACCCTCCTCCACAAAGTGTCTGCATCTTGGCACACAGGAGGGCTACAGAAAGGAAAATAGAGCTCCTCCCCACCCCTCTGCCGTGGCCCCACACCCAACTTCTAAGAGGTTGCACAGTGGCCCCCCAGAACCTAGGTGGGCACCAACAGCTGCCCACAAACTCCACCCTGCACCCCCTTGTGGAGAAGTGGGGCCCAAGCAGCAGAAAAGAAACTTAAGATCAGGAACTCTCGACCCCTCTCCACCAGACATAACCACAGGGGCAGGGATAACCCCCAGGCAAACAATGAGGGGAAGAAGAAAAATAAAAAGGGGGGCGGAGAGAGAAAGAACAGAAAGACTATTAGCAACTATAAAACGACAGCAGTGACAGTAGGACAACAGCAACATCTGACACTGGAAAGGGGGGCTGATCCCTAGCAGGGGGCCTACCCGGAAACTCCAAAACCTAAAAGCAAAAGGACTACAAAACTCTCCCCAAACTTACATCTACCCAATACCTTTTAAACTACAATCCACCACCCCTTTTTCTACCCTAATTCCACCCGGAACCGGAAACACATTGGAGACACACCATAAAACACAGAAATTCAACAGATAAAAAAGAAAATCCGGGAGATACCCAGACACAGCCAAGGCAACTCAGACACTAGGAAACAACAAACACTCCTCAGCAAGTATAACCAAGAACCATGCCTGCCGGCACCAACAGCACAGTAATGCAACGATGAGAGCAAAGCAGAAGGCCAACAACAGGAAGAAAAAAATTACAAATGA